>PVHP010022641.1:15652-28563 GCA_004024765.1 Zapus hudsonius
TCTCTCTCTCTCTCTCTCTCTCTCTCTCTCTCTCTCTCTCTCTCTCTCTCTCTCTTTCTCTCTCCTTCCTTCCCACCCTCCCCCTCTCTCTTCTCTCTCTACCAATCTATCTATCTCTCTCTCCCTCTTTCTTTCTCTCCCCCTCTGCCTCTCCATGCAACTAAATAAATAGCAATATTTTACAATGATAAGAATTATATCTAATTCCCCTTTGTACACCGACAGTTGTCTTTCGGAACATTGAGAAAGTCTCCCAGGCTTAAAGGTCGTTCTATCAAATTGCCATCTTTCCCTAATTCTGGACAGCTGCCCACTTGAAGGCAGGATCTTGAATAGCTACGTTCCCTGCATTTTTCAGGAGCGTTCCTTTTTCAGTGCTCCTTCCATATTCTCATAAAATCCAGCCACTCCTTATCATTTTCCTGCTGTTTGCTTTCGCTCATCTATCCTCATGACGTTCCAGTTTCCTAGTTTGCAGATTATTTTCCATTGAGTTCATTTTACACTGGCTTCCTAGTGACATATGGGACAGTAGCTGAATCTTTCAGTTGAAGACATGTTGTCTTCAAATAGTACTTTGTAGAGTTTACTTTGTGGAGGATTTTTTGCAGGTTGTTTATAGCATCAAAAGCTTGCTGATCTTGTTCCTATGAAATCAAAAAGAAGTGTGTCCTTAAATCATGTCATAAACATAAAAACTTCTCAGTTACATAGAGATAAATGGAAGAACAAGTGCATGAATGAGTGACATTATTATGATGACGATGATTAATTAGTGATGATCTAAAGATTCTACCTGGAAGGTCATGGCTAGGCATGGCCTGCCTAACAACAGTCATGTGTAGCCTAAGTAGAAACATGGAGGGACACCAGGGGCCATAGAAAGCCTGGGCTTGAGACAGTCAGCTTCAGTTTTCAGGAGAAATGAATATAGCAGACCACTGATGTGAAGGTTATGGGGAAAATGAATAGAAACATGGAACTCTAAGGTAAGCGGATTCTTAAATGCATACCAGTTGCTCTGGACTTATTGCCAGAGTGCCTGTGAGAGTTGCCAGGCCCCACATGGCAGAGTCTCATTCCAGGAAGGGTCTAGCTTTAGTGTGGAAGAGCTGAGTGCAGCCCACTCCCGGAGAGCTGAGTGAGCAGGTTCCTGAGCAGTCACGGAGCAAGGTCAGGGCTAAGCAGGAAGCCATGGATGCAGAACTTGAGTGGGAGGAGCATCCCTCCTGTGGGCAAGTGGGTAGAGTCTGGATGTTCAGAACCGATCCAGCGAAGGGCAGCTCTGACAAAGGAATCGCACAAATCAAAGCGGCTGCATTCCAAATACTGGCTGTGTGACCATAAGGGAGTTAATTAATGTTTCACTTTTTTCTAGGTCTTTGTCTATGAAAGAGACTCATGGAGAGATATTTCAGAATTCTTTCTTGGATTCACATAAAAGGTTTGACAGAGTTTTTAACATAAGTAAGGACAGTATTCAACCCATGATAGTATTACAAAATTCCACAGACTAAATGGCTTTAAAGAACAAATATTTATTTCCCACAGTGGTGGCAGCTGGAAGTGAGAACAAAGGATTGGGCTGCCTCTTTCTTTCAGTTTTCTTTCTTGGCTTGCAAGTGGCCACCTTCGGCGTCTTCACGACCTTTCCTCATTTGCTTCTTTTTGTGTGTTCAAATTTCTTCTTTGGCCTTTTCCAAATCTCTTTATAGGACTGCAGTCACATTGGATTGAATCCCAATCTAATATCATGATTTTATTACTTCTTTAAAAGCCCTTCCTGCAAGTAGTCTCATTTTGAGAAGACTAGAGATTGGCAAATTTAAACTTATAACAGCAATCACTTAATGCAATTGCTGTGAGAAGGGCATGAGACCCAGAAAGCATAAGGTGGAGACAGACTCCTCCTTCACCCATTCATTGTTCCACAAACACAGAGCAGACTGCATGAAGAACTGTGTTCTAAGCTCGTGAATGAGGTAGTGAATCAATCTAACAAGTTCTTCTTCAAAAGCTTCCTCCTCATGTGAAGAGATGAGAGGGGAAAGCCAGAACAACCACTGAACACAGCATTTCCATTGCCTTCTGGTAAAGGCCTCATCAAAACATGTAGACTTATATTCTACAGGTTTATGTATGAATGTCAATGTTAGCCTATAAGTTTAGATTTCATTAAATAGGCAATGAGGACACTGTATTTTCTGTCATATAGAAAGGAAAGGGTGCTGTGTCTTGGGAAGAACTCTCAGAAAACGCAGGTCAGTTGTTCCCAGCTGGGACAAAGACTGCTCACTAAGCTGGATGACATCATGGGTTTATTCTCCCATCCAAGTACTAACCAGGCCCGACCCTGCTTAGCTTCCGAGATCAGACGAGATCGGGCGCGTTCAGGGTGGTATGGCCGTAGACATGGGTTTATTCTCAATCCTGTTTTGGAACAACCTGGTCCCAGTGTCTGAGAACCAGCCCTAAGGGACCATGAGCCTGAAGAAAGAAAAAATTAGGTCCAGACTCTGTGGAATTCAGTTTACTGAGGATTTACTGACAGAAGTATGTTTCTAGGCAGGAGAAGACCAGTTGGATTTTGATCATTTGAGTCAGAGGTAGGGACAGATACTACACTAAGAACAATAAGGAATTCCTCCGAATGAGAATGTACCTGGTTTCCCTACAGATAGTGTCAGGGTCATGCCAGCAGTAGGCTCGTCTTGGAAAGCTCCACATCCACTCTAATGGTTTTGTCATTTGTACATGTGGGAGGGCAGGGTGGGTGCACGTGAGCCATGATCCATGTGTGAAGGTCAGAGGAAAACACTGGCATGTCAGTCCTCTCCTTCCACCTTGTTAACAGGGTCTCTTGTTCACAGCTGCATAGATCAGACTGCCTGGCCCAGGAGCTTCCAGGATTCTACTGGCTCTACCTCTCATCTGTCCAGAGCAACACTGAGGTTACAGATGCCTGGAACACCATCATCATGCCTTTATGTGGGTTCCTGTTGCCAGGCTTGCACTTTTAACCACTTAGTCCTTCAGTTCTGTCTCATTATAGTATACTGTTGGAAACTATGTCAAGAAAACTGACCAGGATTACTCTGGAACAACCATGGAAATTATAACTCAAGAATGCTACCATGTCAGGCTGATCCATATGCCTGAGGAGTCGCCCTCTATGATTTGGAAAAATTTCTATTTGGTATTTGCAATAACCAATTGCAGTCAGGATTGTCAACTTGACAGGATTTAGTGCCACGTAGGAAACAAATCTCTGGACAAGATTTGAGGGTATTTCTAGGGAGGTTTGATGAGGTGGGAAGGTCTGAGTGCGGGTAGTGCCATTCTATGGGCTGTGGTCTCGAACAGAATTCAAAGGAGAAAATGAGCAGAGCCCCACATTCATCTCCCTCTGCCTCACTCTGCTGCTGCCATAACTAGGCTGCTCTCACCATAGGTCTCATCTGTCATGATAGATATAATCCTATCAAACTGTGAATCAAAACCAGCCCTTCCTACATTAAGTTATCTTTGTCAGGCATTCTGTTGAAGCAACAAAAGTAGCTAATACAGTCTTCCTCCTGCTTCCTAGCACACAACTGGTAACAGAGTTCAGTCTCTAAAGTGATGACTATTGCATCTAATGAGATAATTTGAGGTCGGTGATTCCTACGTAGACTGGGATTCAGATCCAGTCAGTCAGAAGAAATTACCAGTTACAGTTTTTATCTCTAGCAAAAGGGGGTGTCAGTAAAGTGAGCAGAGGGAATCTTACACACAGTAGCAACTAAATGGGAGGGCACTCCAATGCAGTTTACTCTAAAGTTCATTGGTTCATGTGTGGGTGTATGGGACAAAATGCTTACACATCAGGTGTCAGAAATATTGTGTGGAGTGGTACGTGAGGGAAGAAAAACATTATTCTTTATTAATCTTTTATGATATCAATTTTCCCGAAATAAGAGCTGTGAAAGCAGAGCAGTAAGAAGGAATACAAAGTGGAAGAAAAGGACATGTGATGTGTGAACTAAAAAACAATACTGAAAAATTCACTTTAAGAAAGGAGCCACAGGAGGGGTGACTGTTGGGCTTTGAACCAGGTAACCACAGTGCCAAAGAAACTAGAAGTACGTGAAAGAAACTGCTGTGGTTGGGTCCTTACCCAAGAATTGGGAAAGTGGATTTGTTCAAGAAGAGGTCTTGGACATGAAGTTTAAGGCAGCTCAGGAAGCTAGCTGAGGAGAAAGACCACTCCAGAGACGAATGAGGGAGGGCATCAGTTTACCCTGACTTTGGTCCCCCTTAAAGAAAGAAAACTAGTCTCAAGTGATCATACAATACTGTTTATGTCATTGTAAGTAATGAATGACCTTGAAATGATAACCTTTCCTTCATCAAATATGTCCTGGAAGACAGAGTTAAGACAGCACACTTGCTCTAAGAAGGGAAAAAACATGCATGAAGATGGAAGGAATGTCAAAACAGTTATCACATTATATGGTGCTTTGTGGAACCAAATATTCTTTAACTTTCCAATAAATTACAGAGAAGGATAGAGAGTTGGCCTATGAGTTTGAGAGATAGTGACCTTTTTTAACCAAGAACACAAACCACTCCCCTGCTGTCCCGTGGGCCAATCTGGTTCCTCAGTCTGCATTTCAGTGGAGAAGATCTAATTTTGAAATATCCCATGTAAAGATTTTCAGGCACCCTGATAGAGTGGGATGTTTAATTTTTTACTTTTTCTTTAAACTTTTCTTCTTTACATTTTTGTATCCAAAATAAGCATTGCTTTGATAATCCAATAAAAGTAATTTCTTGGAATCAATCTGTTTGTTGTTCCAGGTCATGAATAGCCTTCAGTGGGCTCATCTGAACAGATGTTGTCAAGTTGCGTCTATCTAGAAAGAGCAGGACAGATTGGGTGGAGCTGTGCCATGGTGGGTTTAGATGTCATCTACTAACAATTTTCATGAACCTGAAGCATGGTCGCTTCCAAAACATGCATCACTGTGATTGACTTTCATACATTTTTGTGGTGTTCAGTGTGGGAAGGTGTGTGCTTGGTTTTATATATATATAGATAGATAGATATAGATATATAGATATATAGATATATAGATATAGATATAGATATAGATATATATACTTCTATAGATATATATACTTATAACTAACAGATAATAAATGGTATATATTTTGCAGGTACATTGTGATGTCTCAATACATGCATACATTGTAAAATGAATAAATCAGGCTAATTTATCATTGCATTCTGGGGTAAACATATAAAATCCACTCTTTTAAGGAGAAAATGGAACTTATAGAAGAGTAGTGACAGTGTAGCTGGGTTAGAGAAAGGCAAATAAGGTAGGACTGCATTTAATCTGTTGTACTAGGAAGACATGAGATCCTAAGAAAGTAATATATGTTAAGAAACATGGGTTTAAGTGTGTTGTGTAATTGTATAACAATAACACATAGATTGTATTGAATATCAGGCATAAATATTGAAAACACACTTTCAGTGGACTTATAGCAAAAACTTAATAGAGTACTTGAACTCTGATTGACTAAGGAAAAGCAATATATATACTGGGTATGGGAGATGACAAGAAATATTATAAAAAAGAACAGAGTGGGAAAGGATTTGATGAGGAACTCTCATTCATTATGAACCTTCTACTTGAATTTTCACTGTGTGTGTGTTACTTTGGTAAAATCATAAGTTAATAAAACATAATATTAATAAGAGGCAACAGAACCTGCTCTCTTTCCAGGGTGTTGAGGGAGCATGACACTCGTACAGTGTGTGGCTTTAAGACTCAAAATCATGCTAAGGGGAAGCTGAATTTTCTTTTGCAAAACACTGGGTTTCCATGCTGGTGAGTAGTTCAGCAATAGAGCTTCGCTTGTCATACACAAGGCCTTGGGGCTAATCCCCAGCACTGGAAGAAAACAAGGTGGGTTCAGTAACCTGGAGAATGATTCTTAAGGACTACAAGATGGCCAGTCCAGTCTTGAGAGCATATACCCTCCGACCAAAGGAGGCAGAAAGTTCCATCAGCCCCTGAAAAGTGGTTCTTGAGGACGTGAGCAGCCTGATGTGAGTTGAGAGGCCTCTGATGCATGAGAATGGAGAGCTCCTGTGACATTAAGCATTGACACAGGCCTTGCAGAAGGGACTACAGCTTTCTTACACTCCACTGATCACTGCTGATTTGTTTTGTTAGAGTTCCTGGGTTTTAGTTTTGTAGAGAAGGGCTTAGCCTGACACAGTGAAATCAGATTAGAAACAGTTCACTTCGTCTGACTTCATTTTCATTAAAATTCCTTAAATAACAGATCAGTAACCACCATGGCTGGCATGCCCATGGGTCTCATTTGAGCCACTCTACTCACCTAGATTAATCTAGGCATTGTCTTTCCTGGAGTAAATGGAAATTGGACATTCGGTCTTTCAGTCAGTCTGGGATGACTGCTGATTCTCCTGCGGTTTGTATAAATCATGAAACCACCCCTGCTTCTCTGACTGGATTTAGCTCTAACATAAGACCCTCTTCATTTAAAGACTGATTGTATTGTTAACACTCTCTCCTGAACCCCATTAGTGATTCCTTGGAAGTGCAGGCCTCCTGGGTGGGTTTTGATAATTGTGCATCTCTGTAACACTTTCAGCAGCTTGATAGGGCATCAGTAAGCTGGCTGCACTAATACAGTAGCCCAAGAGGGACCACGACCAGTGGGATTTGAATTGTGACTTGATTGAGATGTCAGGAGCAAGCACTTTTTTAAAGCAGATGCTACCTGACCCACATTCAGAAGTCAGAAGCTGAGATGTCTACCATTTAAAGTGAAATGAAATCCTTGTAAAGAACTGTGCTGATCACTGAGACCCCCCCACACACACACACACTCCTTAGGGCCCCTGTCTACACATACATACTCAGCTGAAAGGACAGCACCAGCAGATGCCTGTTCCTTCCACAGCAGAACATTTAGTCGTTCAACAAACACTCCCTAAGCACATGCTATGTGCCTAATATGGCTACAAGCACTGTATACACAGCAAGAGCTGCGTTATGAAACTTGTTCTAACTTCATCCTTGAGGAGGAGACCGAGGCTAGAAGAGAACCCTACTCTAATAATTTTTCCTAGAGGAGCTCAAAACTGATTTTAAATGGTCAGCTGAGCATTATGGGAAAATGCATAGCATGTGCGCGTCAGTATAAACCTTCTTCTAATATTAGTAACAGTCGTTTCGTGAGCCAGCATTGCTCAGCTCTTTAAATTGTCAAAACATTTCGAATAGATCAAGATAACTGACTTTCTCAACATTACACCCTTATCCTCCCCATTGAACCTTTGGGGAAAGGACACAGAGAGACTGTGCGGTTTACTTACAGATACACTGCTCATCGAAAACCTAGACTTTTTTTTTCCATTTTGCTACTTTATTTCCTTAAATTAGTAGTAAATGTGTGAAACTTCAATCCAGAGCAGAAAAACAGATCTGAATATCAACAAAAGAAAGTCTTGAAAGTTCATTAGAACTGACTTAAAAGTTTTCACTTAATCTCTCCCACACAGGTGACTTCACTAATCATGACTAGAAAAAGCTCTACCTTGGCCGTTACTTTCATACTCTCTAATTCAGACGCTCTGTTCCAGACAGAGATTTAACATGTCCACTGCCTAGCCTCTCTCCCTGATGCCCAGCTTCTGCTCTGAGCTTCAAGGGTCCTATAAGAGATCCTACAGCACCACGGGTTGTGATGAGTCATTGATGGTGAAGTGCCTGGGTGGTCTGGCTGCACAAGGGACACAATATTAAACGGAAGTGAGTGTTGAGAAATGCCACCTCAGAAAACTGAGCTCAACCACATTCAAGCCGCAGGGGAAGAAAAGTCAAAAGGGAAATCCATCTCAATCCAAGCGATGCTGTGTGCAGGTCAGCAGAAATGCTAATTGCTTTATGACCATGACTTGAACTTCCATAGGTAAATCTTGCAAATCTGTCCAGAGCTTTGGCCGTGACACATGACATGATGACCAGCACGTTACTGCTTGAAGTCTGACTTACTGCAGAGCACAATGGACCCTTGTCAGGGAGCCAAGCTCTGACCTCACTTGTATTTTACCATTGTTATATCATCAGTAAGGCTGGGCTAGAATCATACCAGGTACACAGCACTGGCAACAACATCGACTTTGGTGCTTATACCCTCCACTGTTCTGTTGGGAACATTGGAGCTCAGATAGCTTGTGCAGGTTTCCCAGTGTCACGTAGCGAGGAGGGTAAGCGTGAAACTCGAGTTTCTTCCACTCCAAAGACCACACCTTTGTCTTGGGCGTCATCTCTTTCACAGAAAAGATTTTGGGATACTCAGTGTTTCTCACCAAGCTGCTGTGAAAGCAATTAGCTAATATTTATTTTAAAAGCTCTTTGAATGAACTCAACTATTATTTGAAAACTCATCTCTGTTGAGTACCAAGCTAAGCCTTAACAGAGTTGCTGAGACACGGAGCCTAAGAGGCAGCTTTTACCGAGACCTGGGTCATTGTTACGGTGGTCAATTTGTTCCTGATGATAATGACAGCAGGAAGTCTCCTTCCATGTTTTCATACTCAGCAGAAGTACCACTAGACCTGAACACTATCCATGACTTAGGATGAAGTAATTACTGTCAGTGGCCTCGGTGCTGACCCCAAAGCCACAATTGAACCTCTGGGCTAACATCACAATGTGCCCCAAGTTCTCCATCTACTTCCACTATTAACAGACATTCTAAGCCTTTATCTTACTCACCCCTTCACCTTCTACCTTTGCTGTCATTAAGTGTGTTCAGAGACTAGACACAAGACGTGCTGAGCCATTAAACCTACAGTAAAAGGCCCGAGTGGCACTTATTTAACTTTTACGTACAGTTTGCTATGAAATGAGCAATTGCACAGGAAATACAAATACTAAGGGCCTTTCCTGCCAGGCCATTATACCCCAGGAAGAAAGGGCCATTGTTCCCTTTGTGTGGATTGTCACAGACTGTGGAAAGGATTCTTTCCTTTCCCTCTCATATCTCTCTGTGGTGATTGCAAGCTAAGCATCTCATTGACTACATGAATTCCCAGTTTCCACAGAATTAACTAAATATCCTCAAAGGTGAAAGTGAAAGGGATTTTGAAAGATTCTATGTCCAGTGACACGGCCACGGCGCTGGGACAATGAGGGGCCCTGGGATCTGTGGAAACAGCTGGACAGCAAGTTAAAGGTACTGAACTTCTGTGTCATGGAGTCTAACTTGTTGATTTTTTAAATTTATTTATTTGCCAGAAGAGAGAGACAGAAAGGAGAGAAAAAGAATCAATGGACCAGGTCCTCTAACAAACTCCAGATGCATGTGCCACTTTGTGCATCTGGCTTTTACATGGGTGGTGGGGAATTGAACCTGGGTCGTTAGGTTTTACAGGCAAGTGCCTTCTTGCCAGCCACTAATTTGTTGGATGTTTATGTGAGAATTTCCTGTCATTTGCCTAAGATCATGACATGCATTGGCCTTCTCCAGAAGTTCCCTTTTCATTATTTTTTGTTATTCTCATGATATTTAGAGCTAGGCCACATGAGATAATTATGGGGCTGCCATTTTTTCTGGAAACATTGTTTTTACATACATTTGACAGTATTTTCCCAAATTCCTCCCTTCACATACAGTGCATACTAGTGAACACCTGTGCTTTTTCTTCCAGCTCCGATGACCTTCAGAGATCAGCATCTTCATCTTACCTGAGGCTCCAAGGGATTAAGTTACTCAAAATATAAACTTTTCTACTCTGAGTATCTCATGTTGTTATCAAAACCCAGAATACACACATGGATTATCTCCGTTTATGCCCTTCAGTCTTCTACAAAGATTGCTGGGTACTAGTGGATAACAGAAAAAAATAAAATAAAAATTTCACTTCTAAGTTCCTCCAGCAATAATGGCAACATTAGCAAAAAACAGAGCCATAACCCTAAACCTCTTCACCTACATCATTTATTTCCTGTTCTCACTTTTCTGTGACAAGCCTAAGAAAAAACAAAGCTGGAATATAAACTGTGACTCAAGATACGCGCATTCTCACTTGGCCTTAGAGGAGCAAGGGTTAAGTAATTTTAGAAATTAACACCTGAAGCCTTAGGCTCCTAGGTGTTTCAGAGACCAAGAATGTGAGTCCCCATGTAGGATGGATGGTTGCCCCCACCATGACAGCTTGTTAAGGAGAGCTTATACTGAACCAGAAAGCAAAGTCTTGGGTTAATATCACTCTCTCCCTCAGCCACGGTCGCACTGGCAGGTCCTAGTGGACAAATACCTTGGATTTTCCACAACCACTCGAGGGATGGCTGTTTCACGCAATGGGTACCTTTGATTTCCAGCGTATACAGCAGCTTCAGGTTATTCTAGAATAGCGTGTCCTTTTCCTTCTCACTCAATGCATTTTAAGGATAACTATAAGCCATTCACTTTGCCTAAAAACTGTTGGTAATAAACCGAGTTTGACTTACTATAAGATTAAATATGAAATCATCCTATCATTTTACATTTTAGAAAGTAAGTAGAAGATTCAATTATGAAATGAAGGAGTGTGTACTTCTTTCACAGAAGTCAAATGTAAAATTCAGCTCAGTGATGTAAATTTCCCACCACTGAGCTCAAAATTGTATAAGCTTTTCAATTCGTTTTTGAATTGTTTTCCATGTGAATTTCTGAAACGAAGAAAACTACAAATAGCGCCATTTTATTGCTTACTGCAGTATGCTTACTGACTATTCAGATACTATTAATTTCCAAAAAGTGATCTCATATTTAATTTGTTACCAAGCTCAGGGTTAGAAAGAGAAGTAAAAATGCGGCCGAAACAGCCGTTGAGCTTGGCCTCATTTCAGTGCCTTACGTAGGAAGTATTCTTTCTGTATTCTTTTCTAATTAGCATGTTTAAAGAGAAATGCGCCCTATAGCTTCACTACCCTCTATTGTGCAGAGAGTGGCCCATGGATTCCAGGAATCATTTTCTAAGCGTTTAGCTTGCTCTTTGCTTCCACCTAGTGTACAATTGCTGGTATAGCAAGTTTTAAAACGGCCTGTTAGCATAAAATGTTGGTTTATTTAGCCTATGGATTTTCTCTTTTCTTGATACTATTTATTTTCTGTGCTAAAATGAAATCAAGAGCACACCGAGCGTTTTGTCTGCCAGCAGGCTTATAAGCACCATACGAATAGCACCTTACAGTGATAGGCTAAAGTGCCTTGGTTGGCACATTCATAAAATGCAGGCGCTCAGAGGGTCCCAGACACCATTCCATTGCTGCCGGCTCCTTTCACTGATGAGAAGATTGACGCATGAGGGATAAAGTGACTGGTTCAAAGTGACAAAACAGTCATTTGTCAATGTAGAACTGGAAATCAGGTTAGCCATCTCTGAGTACAGGCTACTTTCCACCATATGACTGGAGTTCATATTAGATGAATAGCAAGATTACCCTTAGTTAATTGCTAAAAATGACCCTTCAAATTGCACTGGCTGACATGGTTTTCTACAATT
This sequence comes from Zapus hudsonius, assembly GCA_004024765.1. Lineage (NCBI taxonomy): Eukaryota > Metazoa > Chordata > Mammalia > Rodentia > Dipodidae > Zapus > Zapus hudsonius. The sequence goes on from PVHP010022641.1 coordinate 27,231, forward strand.
GATTCTTCATATAAAATAATAATTAACAATGAGGTTGAGAAGTTGCATTTTAATTTTAAACTCACTAAATCATAACTCATTTTTCTTTTAAATTGTACCTAATTATCTTCTTTTCCTAGACAATACTTTAAATGGTTAACAATCTATGTTAATAACAGTTAATCCGTTGTGGGTATTAACTTGAGTTGCCATAATAAAATGGTGTGGACTGGGTGCCTTAAACCATGGAAATGTGTTTCTTCCCCTTTTGGGAGGCTGGTAGCCTGAAATCAGGTGCACACATGTTGGGTTTGGGGGCCTTCGCTAGATTCCTTCCTCAGTATGGGAGGGTATGAATCTTGTTCTTCTCTCTTCCCATTCTAATAAGGCTGGAGTTTTATTTGGGAGTACTTATCTTTTGGGGCACATTTAACATTCGTTGCTCTCTAAGGTCATTCAGATATTCTCACACTGAAGGTTAAGGCTTCAAGATGTCAATGTGGAAAGGAACTAAATTTGTGAACCTTACAAAACTCACTTAAGAGGAAGAATCATTGAAGATAAAAATAATCTGTATATCCATTAGCCTTTATAAGTGGTTTTTGTTTCCAGTCTAAAAACCAGACTTTTCTCCATGCTTTGTCAATGTAATATGTGTTAATAATGTCTTTATCTTCTGAAAATTCTCAAAAATGTTAAACACAAACCATCATTCACTATGTTTTAAGACCTTGTGCAAATTCTTAGAAACGAAGAAGTTTGAAGTTTGAAAGGGCCCCATCCAGTCACATTCCAGTATTTCCCCTTTTGTATCTGAGAACACCGAAACCTACCCAGGTTTCTAATAATGACATTGTTCCTACTGATTTCAAAAACACTGTCATATTTCTTCCTTATGTCTGGTTGGCCTGTGAGAAGGACTCAGTAGGTATTCCCCTCTGGTTTTATCCACCAGGAACAGAAGCCGTGCAGCTTTCAGACCCAGAAGGCCATGATCCAGTCCTAAGTATTTAAGCAGAAGCACAAACAGATGCTTTTTCTCACAAGGTTCCTTAACCAGAAAGCCATACTACAGGGACATTCATGATTCATTGAAACTAAAATGAGAAGCTAGGCTTTAGTTAATGACAAATGGAAACAGGAAATGAGAAAGAGAAGCACTACAGGTATTCCTCATGTTTACATGCAAGACAGTTGGTTGTTTCCTCAAAACTTGGAAAACATGTCTTCAGAAAATATTTCCCTTATATTAACCAGGATAACAAGAAGCCAAGAGGGTTTCTTGAAAGGAAGGAAGGAAGGAAGGAAGGAAGGAAGGAAGGAAGGAAGGAAGGAAGGAAGGAAGGGAGGGAGG
>PVHP010022642.1:0-28181 GCA_004024765.1 Zapus hudsonius
GCTGAGGGGATTTCACAAGTCTCTGGAGACCCAGAGTCCACAGGGTGGCAGTCCCCTTTGAGTGGTTCCCCACCTTTGACCCTCCCATCAGGGGAAGCAAGGACTTCTCCTTTCTCCTTTCAGGATATGAATGTCAGAGGCTCACTGGTGACTAAGAACCATCTAAAGTGGTAGGTGGAGGGAGTGCTTAAGTACCAAGCCTTTCTGTCCTCTGACCATTAGATGCCTGGAGGTGACAGGTACAGCATGGCCCGCCTGCAAACACTGCTCCTGGTGGCCTTCATCCTTCTTTCTGTGGCACTTCCGAAAACTGATGCAGGTGAGGCTGGGAAGCGGGAAGGTGGTCACTTCTCTTCTGGAAAGAAAGACCCCTGGACTAAGAGCAGAGAGTCCAGCCTGCCATTGGCTCTTTGACTTTGGGCTAGCTCTGGTACTTCTTTGGACCTCCGTGTGCACATCTGTAAAATGGATAGTCTCAAAGGCTTGGCTTTTAGGATATGTCTCATGGGGGGGGGGTTGTAGTGGGTAAGTCCTGGTGAGCTCCTTCCCCAAACATCTCAAACATAGGGGTCTTGGGGTAGATGCAGAACTCCTGAGGAGTCAGGTTTGAGGGGGTGAAGGCAGAGAGCTGTTTTAAGGGGTCCTCCCTTAGAAAATGGCCCTGTCTTCCCAGAATCCTAGATTTGCTCTGGAACCTGTAGTTAGCATGGAGGCCCCAACACATCTTCCCCACCATACTATCTGACTTCCTGAGAGCTTCCCAGAGGTAAAGCCCTGTGGAGTTGGTACTATTTCTTCCATAGGCATTAGAGATGTCAAATGACTTGGCCAAGGTAGCCTGGCAACTGGAGGCAGAGTGGGACTTAAACCAGGTTTGTGTGACTGCCCTGTCTTGAGTCTAGGTCTTGGCTGTACCACAGTCTTGCTGTGTGACCTTGGACATGTGTGTCTTTCTTTCTGGACTCTCTAGGGCACCAAGTAGGGGCAGATGTACCAAATGCTATGTTGTATGCACATGGGACTTGGCAGGTGCAGAGCAGAGGCTGGGCATCTCTAACAAACTCCCAGGCAAGCTGGCACTACTGATCCAGACTTGCCCAGAAGAATGAGGATCTTAGGCTCCTTCTGGCTCCAAGGTGCAGGGACCCATCTAAAGCTACTGATGCTCAGGGACTTTGAATTTACTTCCTGTCCCAGAGTGTAGACACTGGGCCCTAGAGTGTTTGAGGGCCTAGAATCTTCCACCTAGGAACAGACTCTTCCCTAAATCATACTTGGCCTGTGCTTAGGGGTTAGGGTTAAGGCAGAGGGATCTGAGCTTCTGCACATGTCCTCTGGGCATCCCTCTCCCAGGTCCCTATGGTACCAACGTGGAAGATAGCATCTGCTGCCGGGACTACATCCGTCAACCCCTGCGCCCGCATGTGGTGAAGGGGTTCTACTGGACTTCGGACTTCTGCCGCAAGCCTGGTGTCGTGTGAGTAGGGAGCTGGGGTCACAGGGTCTTGGAGGGTGGGCTTGACAGGATGGCATCTGGCTCTGGAGGCTTGGCTGGAAGGAATGACTCAGCCAGGCATGTATCAAATCCCAAAATGATGAGATCATTTAGTAAATATTGTCACATATCTATTTAGTGCTAGGTCCTAGAAGACACAGCTGAGTATACTGGGTGCCACCCCTGAGTGGTATGGCTATGTGGGCAGTGCTCAGCCACAGGCTGTTCATGAGAGAGAACAGTGTAGGTGTACGGGGTGCAGGAAATATGCCTAGAGCCCCTCCCTACAGAGGCATCTTGGGCCCTCTCAGTCCTCCAGAATTCTTCAAGGAAGCCCTTTTTGTAAAAAAAAAATATTTATTTGCAAGGAGAGAGAAGAGAGAGAGGAGAGAGAGAGACAGAGAGAGAGAGAGAGAGAGACCCTCTAGCCACTGCAAACTCCAGATGAATGTGCCAATTTGTGCATCTGGCTTTACGTGGGTACTGGGGAATCAAGCCAGGGTTGTTAGGCTTTGCAGGCAAGCACCTTAACTGCTGAGCCATCTCTCTAGCCCAGGGATCAGAGGGTTAATATTAAGATGAGGGGCCTGGAGTGATGGCTCAGTGGTTAAAAGCGCTTGCAAAGCCTGATGGCCCAGGTTCATTTCCCCAGTACTCAAGTAAAGCCAGATGCACAAAGTGGCGCATGCATCTGGAGCTCATTTGCAGCAGCAGGAGGCCCTGGCACACCCATCCCACCTTCCCCCTTCTATCTCTCTCAAATAAATAAATAAATTTTTTAAAATTAAAAAATAGTTCCAGACATGGTGGTGCACACCTTTAGTCCCAGCACTCGGGAGGCAGAGGTAGGAGGATCTTCACAAGTTTGAGACCACCCGGAGACTACATAGTGAATTCCAGGTCAGCCTGGGCTAGATCAAGATGCTTATGGCTTCTGAAAGCAGCAGTCCAGGCCTGGGCACTCCAGCTGTGGTTTCCAAGAGTGGGTCCAGGCTGGTTAGTGGTGGCAGCCAGATCCCCTCCCCCCAAGAACTCCATGCCTGCCTTCCAAGTGCTCACCCAGAGCTGGGAGCTCCTGGCTCCTCTCACTCCCTGGTCTGTCCCTGCTCCACAGAGCACCAATGAGCAGTAGGCATGAAGTAGGAAACCATGCTGATCTTGGCTTTGTGGGCAGCCTGCAGGAAATCAGTCCTCCCAGTGCTGCATCTCCCTGCCACCTTCTCTCTTGCATCCCTTCTGTAGCTTGCACGCTGTTTTTCACAGAAGCCTTAGGCGGCACATTTTAGGTAACCCTGAGCCATATTCACCTCTCCATCTGATGCTCCAGAATGTTCCCCAAAGACCACCCCCTGAGAGTCTGGCCTCCCAGCATGCACAGCCCGGTCACATCTAACCCCTGCTCACTCTTGAGCGTGTTACTTTGCCTCTGGCTTTCAGATTCCACAGCTACAAAATGGGTAAAATAATTGGGTGGCACAGGGTTGTTGCAAGATTAAGAAAATCAATGAGAAAAGGTTCATGGGGGCTGGAGAGATGGATCAGTGGTTAAGGGGCTTGCCTGCAAAGTCTAGTGACCCAGAGTTCAATTCCCCAGTGCCCACATAAAGACAGATGTGTGAAGTGACACATGCATCTAGACATCGTTTGCAGCAGCTGGAGGCTCTGGCGTGCTATTATTCTCTGTCTGTCTCTCGTCGGTCCATCTCTTTCTGCTTTCAAATAAATAAATAAAAGTATAAAAAAGAAAAAAAGTTTAGGCCAGATCCTGGCACTATTATAGCACACTTATACACTGTACCACTTAATAGCATTTTTGTTGTTTTTGAGACAGTGTCTCCTATAGCTCAGGCTGGGCTTGAACTCATTATGTAGTTGAAGATGACCTTGAACTTCTGATCCTCTTGCTTTCACCTCCCAACTTCTGGAATTACAGGCATATGTCATCATACCCAGATAGAATTTTTAAAAAATATTTTATTTATTCGTTTTCAAGGAGAGAGAGAGCACACCAGAGCCACCACTTTGTGGGTCTGGTTTATGTGGGTACTGGGGAATTGAACCTGGGGCCTTAGGCACTGGAGGCAAGTGCCTTAACCGCTGACCCATCTCTCCAGCCCCCCAGCTAGAATTTTTTGTTGGAGCACTTCAGTACATATTGGCTTGTCATAGTTTCATCAAAGTCCTGTGCAGTTGGACAGGACTGTCGTAACCAATTTACAGATGTAGAAACCAAAGCTCAAAGAACTTTAAATGACTTTAATAAGTGGCAGAGGTAGAATTCTTTTTATTTGCAAGCAGAGACAGATAGAGAGAAGAGAGACAGACAGAGAGAATGAACGCACCAGGGTCTCTAGCCACTGCAAATGGACTCCAGATGCATGCGCCACTTTATGTATCTGGCTTTATGTGGGTACTGGGGAATCGAACCTAGGACATTAGGCTATGTGGACAAGCACCTTAATCACTGAGCCATCTCTCCAGCCCCAGAGTTAGAAGTCAGAGTGGTGGGCTGGAGAGATGGCTCAGCGGTTAAGGCACTTGCCTCCAGTGCCTAAGGCCCCTGGTTCAATTCCCCAGGACCCACATAAGCCAGACCCACAAGGTGGTGGCTCTGGTCTCTCTCTCTCTCTCTCTCTCTCTCTCTCTCTCTCTCCTTGAAATGAATAAATAAAATATATATAAAAAAAAAGAAGTCAGAGTGGCTCCAAAGTCGACTCTTTTGGCCACTTCCCAGTACACTCTTCCCCAAGGCAATGCCAGTGACATAAGAGATTCTTAGGGACTCGCTTCTGTGGCCTGACCTAGCACTCACAGCTCAGCCTGAGGAGTGGAGGGTCCTAAAAGTCCTCACTGCTCACCTTCCCTTCTTCCCTGTGAAAAACATGGTTTGTATACAGTAGGTGGCTGATTAATTTTGAACCATTAGCAGGTTCTCCCACATACATCAGGTAACTCATAAATGCTGAGCCCCATCTTTAGCAGGTGGCATATGAATTTATACTCCTGGGGAATGTCTGGCCTCCTGATGCCTGCTCACCTGGTGCCTCCTCCTTCCAGTTTGCAAACCATCAGGAACCGGGAGATTTGTGCCGACCCCAGGCTGCCCTGGGTGAAGAGGATACTGCAGAAGCTGGATGGATGAAGGCCTGATCATCACGGCCCTGTGCTCTGAAAAGGCTCAGCAAGCTCTACCTCTCAGCCATGATAGCTGCTCACCAACCTTGGATCCCCCATCCCTGCAGCTGCTCCTCTGTCAGGCTTCCTGTCACTCCTACCTCCCCGAGTCCCTGCAGTCCACCTTCCACCGCACTGCAGCCCGAGGATGCTCATTCAGCCAGCCCTTCCCTGGCTCCCACGGCTCTGAGTCAAGTCAGAGCCCCTGGCCTAGTGCCTGGCCCTGCAGATCTGGGTGCCCTCTCTGTCCCCAGCCTTGCCACTTCCCTTCCCACATGTTGGGAAGCTTCCCAGACCCAAGCCTATGCCACCCTGCTCCACTTTCAGCAAGGTTCCTGCCACCTGTCCATGCCCAGAGTCCCCTGCCCTACAAGGCCTTGTATACCCCAAGAAGATAGTCATCAATTTCACTCCTTAGACTTACTTCCCTTATCCCCTGAAAGCTCTCTCAGACCTGAAGACACTCTGCTCAGAATTCTGTTTCAGGGGCTCCCTCATCCTCCAGCCCTCCAGGACAGGTTCCCAGGGGAGCCATTCCTGTCTCCTGACTTTCAGGGTACAGCAGAGGGGAGTGTAGGACCCAGATCAGAATCTGAGTTCAGAAAGGAGATGCAGCCTTCATCAATATACAATGTCTCCCCTGCCCCTTGTTGAGGGCAGTGACCTGTCAACACACACACTCAGGGTAACCAGAAAGAGAATTTGACTTCACCCAGAATTTCTTTCCCTCCCCACTTTAAAACATGTGTTGGAACTTTTTTTTTTTTTTGCATTTTCTTCCCTTGGATTTTTTTTTTTGTTTGTTTGTTTTTCGAGGTAGGGTCTCACTCTAGCCCAGGCTGACCTGGAATTCACTCTGTAGTGTCAGAGTGGCCTTGAACTCACGGCAATCCTCCTACCTCTGCCTCCCGAGTGCTGGGATTAAAGACGTGCGCCACCACGCCCGGCTTCCCTTGGATTTTTAGTGGTCCCCCAACACTACTACTCATGCCTTACCTCTTCCGAGTCTGCCCCACTCCTTCCCTAAACAGCTACGAATCAAACTCATGCTATGGTGTTATTGACCACAATGGCTTTGTATTATAAGCTCCAGTTATATTTATAAAGAAAAAGAAGCTAACTACTTAAGAGGCCAAATGGATGAAGAGCAGAATTTTAGGAATTCTTGGGGAGAGGACATGGGGTGACACATTCTTGACTCCAGAAGGTTGTGGTAGGGTAATTGGGGTGCATGAGGCTGTTAAGTGAAGGAACTTGGCTAGAGATCATTCTTGGGTGTTGGGGACAGGCAAAAACCTGGAATTTGGAGCTTATCTCTGCATCCTTAGGGGCAGCAGTGTCCCAGGGAGAAGAAATAAACAAAACACGTGCTTGCTCCTTCTAGAGGGAGCCTACCCATTTGAGCTCCTGCAGAGGATACTAGCCTCCCAGAATGCACAGCCCAGCCTCATCTTACCCCTGCTCACTCTTGAGAGTGTTGCTTTACCTCACAGATTCCACAGCTATAAAATGGGTAAAATAATAGGGTGGCACAGGGTTGTTGCAAGATTAAGAAAATCAATTTAAAAAATTGTTCCTGGGGGCTGGAGAGATGCATCAGTGGTTAAGGCACTTGCCTGCAAAGTCTAGTGACCCAGAGTTCAATTCCCCAGTGCCCACATAAAGCCAGATGCATGAAGTAGCACATACATCTAGATGTCATTTGCAGCAGCTGGATGGATGAAGGCCTGATCATCATGGCCCTGTGCTCTGGAAAGGCTCAGCAAGCTCTGCCTCTCTGCCATAATAGCTGCTCACCAACCTTTTTGTGCCCCCATCCCTGCAGCTGCTGGCACCATCACCTGAGGAGAGTGCTCACTTCCCGGCCTCCGCTGACAGATGAAGACAGGGCTGCAGAGGGTTAAGCATGGGGAATGATTGTTTGCCAGCCCTGTGTCCAGGGCTCATGTTCTTTCAGAGCTCAGGATCATCTGCCTGCCTCAGGCATTGATAGTGGTAACCTGCCCACTGCCTATGCATGGAACCCTCAGATGCACAGGGTCCTAGTCCTTCCTGCCTGCCCTTGTCCCTCTGGCCTTTGGGAAAATAAATCATCTTAAACAGACATGCATTGGTTCCTTGGTGTTTGTGGTCTCTGTGTGATAGGGCAGGAGGCATCATGGCCCATGCCTCTTACTGGGAAAGGTTGATCATTGAAATATGAAGTGAGTTGCCCAAGGTCACCCCATGACTGGACAAAAGACCAGAGGGGTAGCCTAGGCATAGGTCTCTGAGCTCTCACTCACCTGGCCTGGCTGTGGGTAAGATTATCCACTCATCCCTAGGTCGAGAACCTGAAGCAGCATGCTCCTGCAGTGGAAAGGTTTTCTTGCTACGTGGTCGGATCCAGCATTCCCAGGCCTTCGGCAACTTCCACATGTTCATTCAGGGACCCAGGCCCTTCTGTCTCATGGCTCTGAACTCCTCTGTGGAAGAGGGGAAGAGAATGCAGGATTGTGGGAGGGTGGAAAGTGATACACACTTATTCTGCTACCTAACAGGGCTGTCACAGCATCCTGACTGTGAGGGATGCTGGGAAACAGAGCCAGGCTGAGTGTGGAAGAGGAAGTGGGCCCTGTAACATTGGATTCCTGGATTTGGGCTCCCCTAGGCTCTCTTCAATTCTTCATGGGCCGAGATTCCTCCTCTGGGGTTGGTTCCACACACACCTCATGGTACCAAGACAACCAAAAGGACCTCAGTGCCTTCATCATTTCCTGAGTGTATGGACCAATGTGAGCATCTTGTTACCTCCTTGTTCCTTTCACGTCTGCTTCTCTGGAATTTCCAGGCAGCGGATCCAGACATCCAGAACACTTGCCAGGAAGAAATATTGGGCAGAGCACATATCAGGAATTCAGATACATTTGGGTTTCTGGAATGTGTACCAAGTGCTCTGCCCCTCTGAACCTCCATTTCTCCTTCTGTGAAGCTGAGGGGAAAAAGTATAGATCAGTGGGGTGTGGTGGCGCATGCCTTTAATCCCAGCACTCGGGAGGCAGAGGTAAGAGGATTGACATGAGTTCTAGACCACCCTGAGACTATAGAGTGAATTCCAGGTCAGCCTGGGCTAGAGTGAGACCCTACCCTGAAAAATAAAATAACAATAATAATTTTTAAAAAGTAGAGATCAGTGCTTATAGGTGGAAAATCCAATGAGACAGAGGAAGGTCCCAATAACAGAGCGGACAAAGGATTTGCATAGACCTTTCTCTAAGAAAGCTATTTACATGGGTGAGAAGCAGGCAAATAGATGCCCATCACCCCCTCAACTGGGGCTGTACAAGTCAACTTGCCACCCATTGCATGGCATCGCCAACAGCCACAACACACAAACCCCCAGGAAGTGACAGGTGTTGGTGAGGATGTGGAGAAATCAGAACCCTTGTGCACTGGTGGTGGGAACTTAAAATGTTGCAGCCATTGTTGAAAACATTGTGACAACTCTGCCAAAACCTATGCAGAATCTCCATACGACCCAGCACAAGCCAAAACAAATTGAAAGCTGACCCTCAAAGAGCTATGTGTACATCCATGTTCGCTGTAGGATTCTTTCTCATAACCAAAAGATGGAAACAAGATATACTCATCAACAGAGGAGTGAATAAACGAAAGGTGTTACAATGGAATGTTATTCAGACTCTCAAAAGAAGGGAGGACGCTGGGGAAATCGCTCAGTGGTTTAAGGTGCTTGTTTGCAAAGCCTTCCTATCTGGGTTTGATTCCCCAGTACCCTTGAAAAGCCAGAGATGCACAAAGTGGCACATGTATCTGGAGTTCATTTGCAGCCCTGGTATGCCCATGCGCTCTCGCTCTCTCTCTCTCTCTCTCTCTCTCTCTCTTAATTAATTAATTAATAAATTAATAAATAAATAAATAAATAAATAAATAAATAAAATTCTGACACATACTACTGTCTGGATGAATCTTGAGGACATTAAGCTAAGTGAAATAAAACAAGCCAGTCACAGAGACAAATATTGTATGTTTCTACTTGTAGGAAAAGGGTTGTTTGTCTTTCTGTCAGCGGAGACGGAGGTGAACCACAGGCCTCACTCACGCTAGACAAGTCTCATAGTAAAACTCAAGGCAAAATAAGTTGGTGCTAGGTGGACTTCTAATTCATATAATATGGAACAAGAGACCTAGAGGCTGCCTGGCTGTGGTGATGTATGTCTGTAGTCCCAGTGCCCGGGGTTTCAGTGGGAAGTGTGTGTGGTGGCACCATGCAGATGTACTTAATGCCCCTCACCCAGCTAGATGCTGAAGACCCTACCTTGTACATACCGTGTGCGTCACTGTAGTAAGAGGGTTACTACAAAAGCTCTTAAGTGCATTTTTATTTGCTTTGCCACTGTGGCAGGAACTTCTCCACAGAAGCAGTTGGGGGAGACACAGAAAGGCAAGTCCAGTCGCCATCATGGCTGAAATGTACCATTTCCAAGGTTGATTAAGGATGCCATACTTTGTTGAATTCAGCCAGGCTTTTGCTCTGGGGGCAGTCAGGTGTACATGGGGGCTACTAAAAACACAGAGTTACCTGTGGGGAACTTGCTTTCAGGAGGAAGAAAGGATGAGGTAAGCTTCTGGCCATATTGGGGGGGGCACAATGTTACCTCACTCTTGTTCCCTCACAGCCCCACCCATTTTGCTCTCTGTGGAGTCTTGCTCTGTAGTCTAGTCTGGCTTTGAACTTCCGATCCTCCTGCCTCAGCCTCCCATAGTCGGATCCTCCCAAGCGTTGTGATTACAGGTGAGCATCACCACTGCCAGACTCCTGCGGTCTTTTGTCCAATAGTATATGAGATAAAATTCCATCCAAAACCAATTAATTTTGTCTTGACTTTTATTAGGAGATGAGACTATTGATCCCATATACCTGTAATCACTAAAGCCCAGAACTTGAAAGCCACACTGCTCGGATCCTTTACCACTTCCAGCTTTGCGAGACCACATTCAGTGTGGGCCACTCCTTCCAGCTCTCTGCGTTAGTGAAGGCTTTAGGCACTGCATCCAACGCTAGAGAAATACATGAAAACTTAAACTATATGTAAGCACTGCATTGACATGGAATAAAATATGCATTTTAGGCCATTTCCCAAAAATAAGTAAGTAAAATGAACATAAAAATAAGAGGGTACAGTCAGGCATAGGTGCAAAGAGATACCAGATGCCTTCCACAGCCCTCCTAATTGGCCAGAAAAGGTGAGATGGGTGAAGGCGGAGGAAGGGAGAGCCAGGCAAGGATGTCTCCTGCCAGATGGCAGGAAGGCCACCCATCTCTTCTTTCTCCCATGCCTTTCAGGGGCTCTCAGAGCTCCCTGCCTTGCATTTATGCTGCTGGGGCACCCATCATGACAGGGTCCTGGCCACTTAAGGTCCAGTGGAAGTTGTAGGCAGGGGATACCCCCAAACCAACATCCCAGTTGCTCCAGAAAAAAAACCCTCCTTTCTGCTGCTGAGTGCTACTTACCTGTTTTTTTAAATTCATTTCTTTTTTTAAATTTTATTCATTTTTCAAGCACAGATACAGAGAGAGAGAGAGAGAGAAAGAGAGAGAGAGAGAGCACCAGGGCCACCACCTTGTGGGTCTGGCTTATGTGGGTACTGGGGAACCATTTCTCTAGCCCCACTTACCTGTTTTTAAGAGAGAGAGAGAGAGAGAGAGAGAGAGAGAGAGAGAGAGAGAGAGAGAGAGAGAGCATGCGCGCTCACGCGTGCCTGCACACAGAAGCACTGTGCATGCATGGAGAAGACATGAGGTGTTATCCATCTCTTGCCTTATTTCTTTGAGACAGGGTCTCTCACTGAACCTATTTTTAAAAAACATCTTGTTTATTTTTTTATTTGCAGGCAGAGAGAAAGACAGAGACAGGGAAGAGAGACAGAGAGAGAGAATGGGCACACCAGGGAGTCTAGTCACTGCAAATGAACTCCAGATGCATGTGCCACTTTGTGCATCTGGATTTACATGGGTACTAGGGAATCAAACCCAGGTCATTGGGCTTTGCAGGCAAACACCTTATCTGATGAGCCATCTCTCCAGCCCCTACTGTCTACTTTTTAGCCTTCTCAGCTCTCCTTTGCCTGCATAGTTGCATCTAACCAGACTCCCTCATGCACCCTTCCTCTGAGCCAGGGGCTGCAGACCACTCCTCATGTCCCTAAGGGAATCTACACCTCTATCTTGATTCAGTTCTTCCCTGGCCAGGAAGGTCAGTTAGAATTCTGCCTATAATCTGGGTGTGGTGGCACACACCTATAATCTCAGCACTTGGAGGGAGAAGCAGGAGGATGTCAAGTTCAATGGCAGCCTTGACTACTTGTGAGTTCCAAGCTAGTCTAGACTACCCAGGTAGAAAAAAAACTAATAGTCCTGCTTACGTGGATACCCTCAGCTTGCCTGTGAGTCACAAGGCAGAAATACTTCAACAGTAGAGAAATGGATGGATCACTATAGTGGTTTGATTCAGGTGTCCTCCAGAAGCAGTGTGTTCCGAATGCTCGATCACCAGCTGATGGTTGGAGCTGTGTTGTTGGCTTCCTCTTGCTAGTGTTTGGCACACTTTCCTGTTGCTGCTTGACTGCAGAGATGATGTCCACCCTCTGCTCATGCCATTGTTTACTCTGCCATCATGGAGTTTCCCCTTGAGTCCCTAAACCAAAATAAACCCAATCCCCCACAAACTGCTTTTGGTTGGGTTCTTTTCCACACAGCAAAGAGAAGTTAACTATCACAATCCCTCCAAATCCCCCAATTCCGTCAGACTAAAAAGCAGGCCTCCTGTTTACCTGTATCTCATGAAATTACTCACACCAGGCTCTTGCCAAGAATGTGCAACCTGGGTTAAGTTATTCCGCCTTTTGGTCAAAGTTCTAGTTTACCGGAAATAGATAAGCCAGAGCATTACATCAGATGACTCACAAGGAAATTACTGGCTAAATTAAGAATGAAAACATAGTATAAGACAATGAATGGTCTTGACTCTTCAAAAGGTCAATATCAAAAACGTACACCAAAAAGAGCTAAAAGGAAATGCTATATGTATGTAATACATAAACCTAGATTAGATTCGGGCTCAAGAGATAAAAGCAAGAATTGCCAGTTGTCGTGCTGCAGGCCTGTTATCCCAGCACTTGGAGGCTAAGGCAGGATCATGAATGCAAGGCCAGCTACACAGCAAGACCCTATGTCACAAAAGGATGGTGGAGTAGAAGGGGCTGAAGAGATGGGTTAGTGGTTAAAGGCACTTATTTGCAAAGCCTGACTGCCTGGGTTTGATTTCCAAGTCCACCACATAAAGCCAGTCGTAGGAAGTGGTGCATGACCACATACTCTTCCACTCTCTTTTTTCTCTCTCTCCCTCCCTCCTCAAATAAATTATATATATATATATATATATTTTCGAGGTAGGTTCTCGCTCTAGCCCAGGCTGACCTGGAATTCACTATGTAGTCTCAGCCTGGCCTCGAACTCAAGGTAATCCTCTTACCTCTGCCTCCTGAGTGCTGGGATTAAAGGTGTGAGCCACCACACATGGCTAAAAATATTTTTTAAAGTTCGTGGGAATGAAAAAGGAAAGGGAAAGGGAAAGAGAAAGAGAAAGAGAAAGGGAAGGGAAGAGAAGGGGGAGGGGAAGGGCCAGGGAAAGGAAAAGGAAAATAAAGGAGAGTGAAGAAGGAAGAAAAGACAATTAGTCTTGGGACAGTTGAATTTGAACTAGATGTTAGCTGATCCATGGCAGTTTGGTTGGGTAATTGTACCATACTTAGTAAATAAAATGAAAATTCATGCAGAATTGAGTGTTTAGGGGCAAAGAGTCAAGCAGCCAAAATTTATTTTGCAATGGTTTGGCTAAGAAAAGAAAAAGAAGCAAATATGAAAAAATGTCAATCATGGCATATTGGTGGTTGAAATAGGAAATTCTGTGTCATTCTTTTGTGTTGTCTGAAAAATTTCAAAGAAATGTTTAGGAATCAAATTTCTTTTGCCTATCGTCTTTGGGTTAAGAAGTCTTCCTTCCTTCCTTCCTTCCTTCCTTCCTTCCTTCCTTCCTTCCTTCCTTCCTTCCTTCCTTCCTTCATCTCCTCCCTGCCACTAAGCTAGGGATGCTTGGGCAAAGACTCTGGCTTATGTGCCTTTGGGTCTCCAAGTCCCACCACAGTCCCAAGCACACACCAGGGCTTTATAAATACTATTCACTTCTGTGTGCCAGACATTATAAAAGCCCTTAATTTTATTCTTTCCCAGGGACTTGGTGAGGTGGCCATTAGCATCCTGTTTTTTGGAGAGGGACCCTGCAGCACAGGGAGGGTCAGTAACTTGTCCACTCCATACCCTTGTGAAGGTAGGGGTTGTGCTTGTACTGGTCGGGTGGGCTGAAAGCCTAACTACTGTGTCCAAATTGTATCTGAGCTCAGTGAATCCCTGGTACCCTAATGAAACAGGTAGGGACCCCATTCCCATTTTGTAGGAAAGAAGCTGGAGAGAGAGAGAAAGAGAGAGAGAGAGAGAGAGAGAGAGAGAGAGAGAGAGAGAGAGAGAAGAGGATGGCCCCAAATATGTCCGTGTCTTGATACCCACCATATGGGAGCTAACACACTCTTATGGGTGTTGGCAGTAGGGTGGAGGTGGGTGATATAGAGTGGTGTTTTATTCATTCATTTCTTTGAGAGAGACACAGAAAGAGAGGAAGAGAGAGAAAGAGAGGGAGAGAGAGAGAGAGAGAGAGAGAGAGAGAGAGAGAGAGAGAGAGAGAGAAAGAGCACACCTGGGCCTCTTGCCACTGCACATGAACTCCAGACACATGCCCACTCTCTGTGCATCCATCTGGCTTTACATGGGTACTGAGGAATTGAACCCATAATGGCAAGCACTTAATTAACCACTAAGCCATTCTCCAGCCCTAGGCTGGTGACTTCGAGCTCTGACCTCAGAGCCAGGCTCTTCATTTCCTAGCTGGTGGTCTTCAGTTTTCCCATAATGGCCTGTGGGAATTACATTTGTCTTATGGCTTGGGTATGTTTTGATGATTGCATGAGTTAATCATGAAAAACCCTTATGAAGTTTTGTTTTGTGATGCTGAGGATGCATGCCAGGAGCACGCTGGGCCACGATACACCTTAGACACCCCAGGCTCACAAGCAGTGTGTGTTTACAGAAGCCCCCATCATACAGAGGATGCTACATCCCAAACTAAATGCTCGTCAGAGGAGCAGGGTGTCTCCCTTCAGAGCCTGTCCTTGAGAAGTGTAGAGCTTGGTTTCCTAGGTACTCCTCTGTCTCTTGCCTCCACCTCCCCTTTCCTCTCTTGCCTTCTTCACCTGCCCTTTTCTCCTTCTCTGTCTTCTTCTCCTCTTCCTGCTCTTACATGGAATAGCATCTCCGCTTTTTGATTCTGTGCATCTGGCTTTTTGTGGGTACTGGGGAATTAAACTCTGGTGCTTTGCAAGCAAACACCTTTAACCACTGAGCCATGTCTCAGCTCGGTTTTTTGTTTATTTTTATTTGTTTTTGTTTTGTTTTGAGATACTGTAGCCCAGTCTGGCTTGGAACTCAAAGTCCCCAGTGGACTTTGACCCCTGTCAGGGGAGCCCACCACTCCAACCATGAGCCTCCCAACCCCCCTCCTAGAGGGCCCAACTCTGCTGAGTGGGTAATAGCAGGAGACACCAAGAGATCCCCTGGTGTGAAAACCGGCCCCTCTGCCTGGGCCTGCTGGGACCATCTGGCTCCTTAGCCTGGGACAGTTTCCCAGACAAACTGGTTTTTCCCTCTGGCTGGCAGCCCAGAGTCATGTACCACAGTTCACTCTTGGCACCCAGGCTGGGTGAGGCCTCTTCTGACAGGTCCAGATGCTCAGGATTGGATCGTCAGTCCCAGAACTGTCCTTCCTGACTTCTGGGAAGGCTGTGTGAAGGCGTGTTGAGCAGCACCCATGGCTGGCTGGCTGGTCCAGCCTGGTCTCAGAGAGGGAAGCTCCTGGAAGGTCAGAGCCAGAAACTAAAGTAGTCTAACCTCCTCCTTGTCCAGAGGCAGAGCTGTCTCAGTCAAAGCAGGCCTTCTCCAGGCTCTGCAGCATGCCTGGGGGGGTGGGGAGCCAAGAGGCCCCAGAATGACTCCCTCCAACCCCTCACCCGACCAGCAAGTGGAGTGGGAGTGGGAGCAGCAAGGGAGGCTGAGCCCTGGAGACCTGAAGAGGCCTCATCTCTTTCCATGTCCTAGGTTGTCCCTGACCCACCTCTGTGGCCCTCTCTCTGGGCCTCAGATGCTCTGCCCCATCCATCCAAAGGAAGCAGGTCTGGACCATTTTCCTTCCACAAACACTGTCAGGCTCCATGCTAGGCTTAAGTGAACCAGGTGCCTGGGAGGGAGGTCTTGAGGAGTGAAGGCTTGGGGGCACCACAAAGTGGGAGGGAGACCACCCCAGATCAAGCAAGAAATTGGCCTGCCCAGGCTGGGGGGGGAGGGGTTGGAGGCTCTGCAAGCCTCCTCTGCTGCCCCTGGCTCACTGTCCAGTAGGGAGCTGGGCTGGGCCAGCTGCCCGGGGGTGGTGGCCCCGCTGCCTCCCAGGCTGGGCGACCTGAGCGTGCGCTCCCTCCCCAGCGATCGATCGAGAGATCGAGCGAGAGAGCCAGGGAGAGAGCGAGCAGCAGGCTGGTTCCCTGGCAACCTGGGAGGAATCCAGCGGCCGCCACTGGCTCTTCCTCTCCCCTCCCACCGCTGCGGCGCCGCGCCGGGGGCGGAGGCTGCGAGCCCCATTATAAAAGGCCACCTAGCCCGGCTGCGGAGGGACACCCAGCTGCTGGCCGATCCCGTCCGTCCGTCTGTCCGTCCGCCCCGTCCTCGGCTATGGCTCCCTCTCCGCTCGCCTGGCTGCTGCGCCTGGCCGCGCTGTGCCATCTGTCCCTCCTGCTGGCGGGTGAGTGGGGCCCCACGCTACCTGGGGAAGGCCAGGAGAGGTGTGTTGGGGTACAGGCGGTCCCCCTCCCAGAGAATCCAAGCCTAGTGAGCTGGGGGGCATCTCGGAGGGACTGTGGGTGGCACAGGGCATAGGTGTGAAGGAGGGAGAGGGCTGCTGGCCCACAGTGATCTGGACCTCCCCCCACACGGGGGTTGACCTGGAAGCTCTGGCCCAGGGTCTGGTGACAGTCAGGACTTGCTCCTGTCCTGTGATCAAGGCCCTCAGGAGGAGTTGTGAAGGTCAAGGTCACTGCAGCTCATGGATGGAACTTGTGGCTGCGGCACTGGTCTGCAGACTGCGACCCCCATCCTTGCCCCCCACCCCAAGCCCAGCCTAGAACATGCTTTCATCTCTCCTCGTTTTTTGAAGCCCCAGATCTGGTGGGACAAGGTGTAGACATTCCCACTGACATGGATAGAGGCCCAGAGAGGGTTAGATGCTGACCTGAGAATGCACAGCTTCAGAAGCTGCCCGAAGCAGAGAGCTCACCGCCTCTGTGGCCCACCCACCTCCACGAAGAATCCTCAAGAGGGCCCAGGCCATCTAGCAGGTTGACATTCAGAGAAGGTGGCACTTTGCCTCAGGGCACACAGCTTCTGTATCTCCAGGGAACACAATCATTAGTGCTACTGGGAACAGGAGGGCTAGTGGGTGGGTAGTGGGAGTAGAAGAAAATTCCACCTGGCTTTCTGTTACCTGGGGTGACTGGGAACAGTGAGCCCTGGGAGGTGGGGATTCAGAAGAAGGATGGTTTTGGGGTTTTTTGTTTGTGTTTTCTTTTTGCTGTGGGTTCCATACCTGGGTCCTGCCTTCTCTGGTACCAGTGCTGTACCTTTAAATATAGCTACTGCCTAATTGGTATAGCGGCTTCAGTGTGTGTGTGTGTGTGTGTGTGTGTGTGTGTGTGTGTGTGTGTGTGTGGCAGGGTCGCTGGTGGAGGGATCCTAGGCTGGGCTGGAAAGGCCCCTGGATGTTCTGATTGGAAGCCTGAGGTCTAAGGTGCCTGGCTTTGCTGGGAGATGCTGGCCATGATGCCAACTGTCCTGAGCCTCAGTTTCTCCTCCCCTCACACTGGATATTCAGGTAGACCTGCTCTGGAGCTCCTCCCGAGTGGGGGTTCAGGTTTTGGCGTTGCTGCAGCTGGTGCGGGGCAGCTGCGTCAGTCCCCAAATGTGGGTCTGCGGGGCTGTGGGGCTGCGCTGTGCGCTTTATGTAACAGACCTGCAGATGCAGAGACATTTCTGCCTGAGCACTGACGCATTCACTCCCACTCAAGCCCCGGCAAGAAGGAGAAAAGAAAAAAAATCTGTTTTAAGCTGCTACAGCCTGCCCCCCACCATTGGCAGTGGGAGTGGATGGGGGGCAGGAGCTGACAGCTTCAGGCCCCGTGGGATTCAATTGACAATTCCTATACTTCTCCATTGGTGAAGGATTTATATGTCACAAAGCACTTTTGTGTGCATTTATTTTTCCATTTGGAAGATATAGACACCTGCTATGCGACAGGCAGACTTTAGGTACTAGAACCGCAGCAGTGAATAAAGGGACCAGGAGCCCAGACCTCAAGACACTGAAATTCCACTGCAAAAGACAGACAGTGTATAGGGGGAAAGCACCCTAAAGAGAAAAAAGAGAGAGAAGGGAAGAGGTGGGGGAGAGAGAGAAAGAGAAAGAGGGAAGGAGAAAGAGGAGCTGTCTGGGTTGTTGTTTTGTTTGGTTGTTGTTTTGTTTGCTTGTTCTGAAACAGGGTCTTGCTATGTAGCCCCAGCTGGTCTCAAACTCACAATCTTTCTGCTGCCTCCATCTCCCGAGGGCAGGGGTTGGAGGTGTGCACCAACACACACGGCATGTTGACATTTTCAGTAAGAGGCAGGGCAGGCAGCGGGCAGGGAATGGCCGAGAATCTCACCAGGGTCCTGTCCTCACTGGTGATATTTGGCAATTTCCTGAGACATTTTTTGGTTGTTCCACAGGTCCCAATATTTGGGGATCCGGGATGCCCCTGGCAGCTGGTGGCATCTAGTGGGTGGAGCATCTTCCTGGATCAGAGCAATCTGATCCAAAATGTCAACAGTGTTACCATGGAGAGTAGATCTCCAAGGGTAGAAGGCTCAAACCATTAAAAAGGGGGGAAAATAAGCTTAGACTTGTAGCCACTCCATGAGTGAAGCAGGTACTGTGTCCAGTTTCAACTCTGGGTCTAAGCTACTCACTCAGGACCCAGCTGAGTAAAGCCTCAAGCTCTCTGTTGCTGCACCGACTCACACGTTGAAGCAGTCCTTGAGGACCAGCCTAAAGCACACTTCCCCTTCCACTGAAAGTGGTCTGTCCTTCATGTGAACCCCAGAATGTCTTGTGTGCTTGGGGTCATGGTGTTTAACAGAATCTACGACAACCTAGAACACTATAATGTCTAGGGACTGGGTGGAAAACCAGCACCACCACCAAGCAACTGTATGGCCTTGGACAACTGGTGTAACCTCTCTAATTCCCAGCTTCTGCATCTGTAAAATGCAGATAATGAGATGCCCATTGCTGGAGGTCAGGAATTACTAAGAGCAGATGTGCATGTGCTGAGCATATGGTCTGATACACAAGAAGGGCTCAGCAAAGCACTTCTCCTTATGCGTGGCTTACCTGCCTGTAGTGCTGGGACCCTTCTGATGGCTGAGATAAGTCTTGGTCACCCCAGATGACTCACAGCATCCAGCACTGGGCCTGGAAAAAGGAAGGAGCCAATACTTGGCTGTCTGAATAAATAGCAGTGTGAGAACATTTACCATGATAGCATGTACCAAGGTGCTTGCCAGAAACTCAGCCCCAGCACCTGTGGAAGAGAGCTTGGGACGAAGGACACGAGGGCTTGAGTCTGTGTACAGAGAAGTCACTTGAGCAAGTGCCGGCTGAGTCCACGGATGAATGGAGGAATGAATGAAGGGAGGCTGGGGGAGGGACTTGGTAGTGACAGATGGTGGGTAAGGTGAAATGCATGGGTGGGTGCAGATGGACAGGTGGTAGGTGGGTAGGGTGAGTAGGTGGATGATGGGGATGAGTAGAGAATAAGTGGGGGTTTGCTAGGTGGGAGGAGGCAACGAGACTGCTAGGAGAAGGTCCATAAATGGATGGTAGATGGATGGACGGTGAATGGGTGGATGCATGGGTGAGTGGGTAGATGATGGGCTGATGGATGGATAATGGCCAGTTGGATAGATGGATGATGATGGATGGGTGGTAGATGATAGATGAGTGAATGGAGGGACAGGTAAGTGGATGGATGGATAAGTAATTGATGGATTGATGAACGAATGGATGAATGAGTGAGTGGGTGGATTGATAGGTTGGTAGATAGATGAATGAATAGGCAATTTATGGTTGGAAAGATAAATGGATGGATAGGTAGATGAATGAACGAATAGGTGGATGAATGGATGGACATATGCATGCATGAATGGATGTGTGGGTAGGTGGGTGGATGTGCAAAGGAGGGGTAAGTAGATTGCGACATTCATTTTATATGGCTGTTTGCTCACATTGTGCTTGATGCTGGGACATAAACAAGCCGACAAGAAGGCAGTCTTGGTCTGTACGCTCCTGATGGACAGTAGATGACAGGCTGCATGGAGGCATGGCCTCTTTTTCTAGAAAAGAGAACTTTAGCCTCTGAAGGAAGGCTTCCCCAGCTTAGTGACACCCATAGGAGAGGATGAGGACTTTGGGGGACAGGGCACCTTTGTGGCTCTGCATAGCTGTTCAGGGGCCCAGTAGCCTTCTCCATCTTGCAGCTGAGTGGAGGGGGGCTTCCTCGCAGTCATGGCACAGCCTCTTTATTCTCCTCCTACCTTGAGCCCCTCAGGGTCATCATTTGTTCTTGGGCTTCCCCAGGAAGACACCTGCTAGACCTGTGCACCGGTGGGCTCTTCTCACCAGGGTCCGGGATGGATACAGCCGAGTCATTCTTATGTCCCAGTGGGGATGAAGGCAGGTGACAGGTCTACACTGACCTTCATATCTTGGCTTCCCAGAGAGAAAGGACATCCCTGTGACTCAGTGAGCCCAGGAGCTACAAATGCTGGCTCTTGATGACCCAACTGAGACCTACAGCCCAACCTTCCCTTCCCACAAGGTGGGGTGGCCCATGGCAAGGGGGTGATAGGGAGAGGAGGTGGCTAGGAAGTGTGTCCAGGTGTGTTATCTGTATTGGCTGGTTCTTTTGGGAGGAGGAGCTGGGGAGGGAACCCAGGGCCTCGCAAATGCAAGACACAAGCTACACCACTGAATTGCGTGAGCTTCATCTCTGGCACCATGTTTCCATTCTTGGAAAAATTGAGTGTGTTTGCATATCCATATTGAGTAAGTATTTATGCACAAGCTGTGTGTTTTGGTGGGAGCCAAGGAGCAACTGGACTCTTGGGTCCTGAAGGCTGGGTCACTCCACACTACTGTCCTAGGAGTCCTGGAGCCTAGATGTTGGACATAACCTTGATCTCAATCTGGAGCTCAAGTTCTTCCTCATTTTTCACACCATTTTCCTTGAGTGTCCACTCATCAGATGACATCTTACTGGAGATTTGAGAAGGGGCGAGACAGAAATAAAATGGAAACAACATCAAATGTTTATATCAAAAAACTGGGTTTAGAAACTCATGTCTTGGGGTTTCATTTTCCATCTGAATGCCCTGATTCTGCCCCACTGCATGCCTGCCTTCCACCTCCACCCTTCCTCCTGATTCCAGAGACCCCCCAACAACTCTTCCCTATCTCAGACTCGTTCTTCAGAAGATAGGAGCTTCTATCCAGACCGCCTTCTTAGAAGACAGCTGTATTTATATGTTTAGCCACCTGCCTTGTCTGTGACATTTTCCTGGTTGCATGTGTGCCTTCATGTGTGATGGGGGGACATCTACACATGTGCCAGTGTGTTTGTAGATGGGCACACGCATGTCATGAGCTGGGCGTGTGAGACATGGACAGACAGGGGTCTGGTTGAGTCTGAGACCAGGGAAGCCATGCTTTGAGGAGGAGAGGGGTGTGCGTGTGGGGGTTAGAGCTAACAGCTGGGATCA
The DNA here is from genome assembly GCA_004024765.1 of Zapus hudsonius. Classification (NCBI taxonomy): domain Eukaryota; kingdom Metazoa; phylum Chordata; class Mammalia; order Rodentia; family Dipodidae; genus Zapus; species Zapus hudsonius. The sequence goes on from PVHP010022642.1 coordinate 20,736, forward strand.
GGGTAAGGATGGGAGGATGGGCAGGGCCCTAGGCCGGGATGACCCAGCAGGCTTGGTTGGAGAGCCTGTTCCATCGTGTGCTGGTTGGGTGACCATGGGCACATCTGTGTCACTCTCAGGCTTGTCTCCCCTGCTTCTGTAAGTGGACAGAATACCATGACTTCGTTTTAAAAATTAAACATTTCCTAGGTGCCAGAAAAAAGGAGCTTTTTAGTAAGACTCATTTTTATCAGTCTGAAACAATGCCAGCAGCAGAGAGTGGCTGTCTAGCACAAAATGGAAGTCTAGCCAAGTCGGGAGCTGAGTCAGGGATGTGGAAAATGAGTTCTGTTTGGGGATATGTGGCCAGGACAACTGGGTGTGGGGATGGGACATAAGATGTCCAGGGACATTCCTTCTGACGAGGGGCCTCTGTGGACTCAGGACAGCACCTTGGTGTGACGAAATGCAACATCACATGCCACAAGATGACCTCGAAGATTCCTCTGCCATTGCTCATCCACTACCAGCAGAACCAGGAGTCCTGTGGCAGGCGCGCCATTGTGTACGTACCACCCTCTTGAGCTCCCTTCAGGCCCCAGGGCATCCCTGGCTACCCTGGCCACCTCATCCAGGGCTCCCTGCCAAAATGCTAGGCGAGTGTCCGGCTCACTCCTGACCCTCAGACTGCCCCCCACCCCAGACCATAAGATGGATGTCACACAGCAGAGGTGAGAAAATGGCTTCTGGGAAGTGGCGTGGGGCAGCCAACCAGAGTGATGATTGTCTCCAGGGTCCATGTGCACTTTACACCTACTGGGTCCCATAGAGGTTGAATGTAGGAGGCTCCTCCTGCAGGTTACAGATCCCAGCAGGTCAATCGGAGCCCTGCCTACCCCATACCTATGTTTCCCTGTCTGAAAAAATGGGTGGAAGGAGATGGTGGACACCTGGATGATGTGAGGCAGGGGAAGGGGAATGGCTGTCACCATGTGACAGATGAGAAAACAGGGCCTTGGAGCCTCTGGAGGGATGAGGTCCAGCCATTAGGAACCATTGGCCAGCTTAGCCCCTTGATCCTCTGGGATCCTTGGTGAGTATTGCCCAGTTGCCCAGCCCTAAGATCCTTCCCCAGGGCTGACTGTGGTCCTCAGAGACCTGCAGGAAATGACCAGTGACCGTTGCAGTTTAGGCTCTACTAGCAGGAAGTCTAGTGCTTTCCCTCCACCACTGCACAGATCCCCAGAGGCCCTAGGCATGGAGGGGGACACACTCCTGCCTGCCCTCTCTGTTCACCCCTTCAAGGATCACTTCCACCGCATACTCCCCTTCAGTCTTCTGGGAGAAATGGAAGTGGAGAAGGACATGGTGCCTAGGAAGCCCTGGCTTCTCAGCATTCCCTGGACCAGGCCTTGTCTCTCCACTGGTAAAATGGGGGTCGGCATAGCAGCTCTGGTGCATTCAGAGTGGGATATGCAGGGGCTGAGGCATGGAGTGTGCACCCCAGTCAGCTCTGAGCTGTTGTCTTGGGGGTGGAGTAGCCCCCACTAACTCACAGAAAGCTCCAGATTTAAGATGACACTCAAGACCCAACGGGGCCACTATATACATGACATCAGCTTCTGAGAAGCCTCTTTAGCCTCAGGATACATCCTAAGGGAGGAGGGTTGCAGGATTTTTCCAGAATTAGGAGGCCCCACCATGTCACCTGGAGCCAGAGAACACCTGTGAGATCTCTGCCCAATCTGGAGATCAGAGAGAATCCCTTGCCTTAATGATAGCAATACAGCTATTAACATTGCTGTTATGGTCAGCTTTTAAATTTCCTGCTTTAACCCAGGTGCTTTCTCTATGTAACACACCTGGGTTTTTGTTTCTTTTTCCTTAACAGTAGCACAGAAGCAGGGTAATCATGCTGTCCCCACTCGCCTGGGGAGGCCCCTCATTCTGAGACTGTCATTCCAGTTGTCTTGGGGTGGTAGATCCCCTCTAGATGACAGGTACTCCTGTGTCCAGTCTCAGTTGAGGATGGAGGGGCCCGGGCTTCATGTTAGTAAGTGGGGACCGGCATGTCCAGCCAGATCTGCTCACATGCAGGACATCTGCACTGTGCCCATGTCACCACCAGCCTGGCTTTCTGGAATCGGGCATCACTGGTCCCTGTCTTCCTTGTAGCTTGGAGACGAGACAGCACAAACTCTTCTGTGCTGACCCGAAGGAGAAATGGGTCCAAGAAGCCATGGAGCATCTGGATCGCCAGGCCTCTGCTCTGACTCAAAGTGGAGGCACGTTTGAGAAGCGAGTCGGTGTGGTGACATCCGGGACCATCCCAGCCACCAGGGGACTGTCCCCTCCTGTGTTGGCAGAACCCAAAGCCACAACAGGAAGCAGTAGTTTGGAGCCAACTACTTCTTCAGACCAGGATGCCTGGAGACCCATGGGGACTTCCCCAGAACTGCCAGTGGCAGTGACTGGCTCCTTGGGGACCAAGGCTCCCTCTACTTCCCAGGCTCAGGATGCCGGGCCTGCAGCTGGGCCCGAGGGCACTGGGCTTTCTGAGGGGACATCTGTCTCTACTGCCATTGATTGGCAAGGTTCTGCTGCCCACCAACCTGGGTCTGGTCTCTGGACTGAGGAAAAGGCCACTGAGTCCCCCTCCACCACAGCCCCCTCCACCACAGCCCCCTCCACCATGGCCCCCTCCACCATGGCCCTCTCTACCATGGCCCCCTCCACCATGGCCCCCTCCACTTCACACCAAGCCTCAGAGGAGGATGCTGGGTCTGAAGGCTGGTCCTTGTGGGTCCAGGAACAGAGCCCCAGTCCAAAGATCTCTCTAGGGCCCAAAGAGATGAATCCTGATGCCTTCCAGGACTTGGGGCGTGACGGTAGTGTCCATCCTTCTCTGGTGTCCATCTCCTCTGAAGGAACCCCCAGCCAGGAGCTGGTGGCCTCAAACAGCTGGGCTTCCAAGACAGAGGAGCCCACTCATGCTACCGCAGACCCTCAGAAGCTGAGTGTCCTTATCACACCTGTCCCTGACACCCAGGCAGCCACCCGGAGGCAGGCAGTGGGGTTGCTGGCTTTCCTTGGTCTTCTCTTCTGTTTGGGGGTGGCCATGTTTGCCTACCAGAGCCTGCAGGGCTGCCCTCGTAAGATGGCAGGGGAGATGGTAGAAGGCCTTCGCTATGTCCCCCGCAGCTGTGGCAGCAACTCGTATGTCCTGGTACCCGTGTGAGTTGTTCACCTGCCTGTTTGTGGTTTGATTCAGACAACTGCCTGGGGACCCCCATCCTCATACCCACCCTCCCGCAAGGGCCTGGCCTGAGATGAGATGATGGGAATGGGGAGGCAGGATCCTCTAGGAGCCACGGGCTCCAAACCCCCAGGGGGGCCCAGGAGGCCACCCTGAACCACTGTCCACCTATCAGGGGTAGAGTGGGTGGCCTCCCCACTCACTCAGACCTGAAACTCCTCTGCTGCTGGCTGGTTAGAGGTTCCCTTAACACCATCCCAACCCCAGTGAAGAATTATTTATTGAATGCCCAGCCCCCTGTGCTGCCCACCTCCCTGAGCACCGTGGTCCTCCCATCTGACATACACCAGCAGTAGGCCAGGCCCGCCTCCCGGTCTGCTGCAGTAGCCAGCTGTCCCCTCTCTCCCTCCAGCTACGGTGCTATCTCTCCCTGTCCCCTGTACAGGTCCCCCAACCCCAACTGGGTCGTGTCTTTTCTTGCATGACATTAGCGCCTGTTTCTTGGAGCTGCTCCGGAAGGGAGGTGAGGTCGTGTGAGGCTTTGATGCATTCCTCCCCAGACTTCGTTGCGCAGTGAAGGCATGCTGAGTCTGACCCACCCAACAAAGCGCCCCTTGTGTGAAAGACAAAAGTGGTGGCTGAGAGGTGGCAATAACCCATGCCCCCGAGTCACCACTTGGACCCTGGGTCCAACCCCCAACCCTCTTTCAGCAGAACACCTCCAAAAGTCACTGCCATTCCATTGGACTGATAACCCTTTGTACCCTGTGACCTGGAGGTCTGCAGGTCCTTCCTATGGCCCCTGAATATGAGCAGGAATAGAGGCCACCTCAGAAGGCCTCTCTGTGGCCCGGCTACCATGATGGTAGTCTCAAGTCTGCCCTGTGGCCCTGCACTGCACAGGGCTTTCTTGTAGCTCTTTTCCTCCCCGAAAGCAAGATTCACAGCATCCTTGGATCCCCTCTTCCCTCACTGCACTGCAGGCAGGTCCAGAACTCCAAAGGTATTCTCCAGGACTCCTGTGTGTATTTCTAGCAGGAACTCTGCCCTGGAAGAGAAACAGGGGCGGGGAGATTGTGGGCACAAAGTCCTGGGTTCCCTTTCTGGCTGCTGAGGCTGACACACCTGGAAAGGAGCTAGTTGGGCAGAATCCCAGCAGGGGCTGGAACCACTGGTCTCACGTCAAGGCTCCTGGTGGCAGTTCACCCCCTCTCTGACTGTCCCTCAGAGAGACCCTTGCCCTTCACCTGTGGAGCCTCCCATGGGTTGGGCTCCACCCAGGGGCCAGTGACTCACTCCTTGGCAGGTGGATGCTCTGGCCCAGGAGGGAGGAAGCCCCTCCAGCTGCCATCCTTCATGTGGCGCCTTGGGAGGGTCCAGGCCTGGCTCAGAGGAAAGAACAGGCCTGACCTGGCACCTCCAGCCCAAGACAAGCCCTGCCCTTTGGAGGAAGCTGCTGGGCAGGTGGGCCCCTTCCCAGAGTTAGATGGTTCCTCCCAGTGGAACATGGACAGCGACGTCTGGGAAGGACTTTGGGAGGAGTTGGTTGATCCTCTGGCTTTTCCAACTGTCATTCATTATCAATGTCTGTACCATTTTGTATTTTACTAATAAAATTTAAAAGTCTTGTGGATCAAATAAGGGTGTTTTCTCTGGGACAGGCCTTGGGGGATGGAAGGGACAGGTAGGTGTCTTGTGTCAGTCCTGAGACCATCTTTCAGCCCATCTGCAGCAGAGACAGGAAGTTGTGCAATTAGCAGAAGGGGTGGAGAGTGAGGAGAGCTGGGCTCTGGCCTGGCTCAGTTCTGCCCCTGCTGTTTGGTATTGGGTCTGAATTTACAATCCTGCCTTAGTCTTCCAAATAGCGGGGGTTATAGGCCTTCCCCAGTAGGCCTGGTGAAATTGTTTTCTTTATTAATAGTTTGCTAAACATGAGAACATCTTCCTTTTGGGGGGGTTGTTTTTTTTTTTTTTTTTTTGAGGTAGGGTCTCACTTTAGCCCAGACTAACCTGGATCTCACTCTGTAGTCCCAGGTTGGCCTTGAACCTCCTACCTCTGCCCCCCGAGTGCTGAGATTAAAGGCATGGGCTCCCGTGCCCAGCCAAGAACATCTTTCTATCAACATCTTTGATTCAGGGTCTACATTCTGCTTTTAAAAATTGGAGGGAACATTTAAAAATCAGGAAGTTACCCACATGAACTCACTTTCCTGTGTTCTCTTGGGTGCATAAAAAAAAAAATCTGGTCCTATTAGCCCATGCACCCCCCCAGGGTAATGGGTGCAGCAGCTGGCCCTGGCACTGAGGTCAGCCAGGCTAAGACCTCAAGCTTCCTGTCTTCCACCCTTGGTACTGCAGATCCCCAGCCCCATCAGGAGTCATTTATTATCTCGGTTCTCTTGGAAGGAAGGGTGGACAGTGACGAACATGTGATTTCTTTTCCCTTCCTCCCTGCTGGCCTTCCTCAAGCTGCTCACTGCCAACCCCCTCAGAGGTCTGGGGTTGCAGTTCCCACAGGAATCCATATGTGCTACCCTGTGCCAACTGCAGAGGGCTCTCCTTGCTTCCTCCAGACCCAGGGTTCTCAAAATCCATGCCTTCCCAGACCCTGGAAGAAGCCACAGCTCACCACCGCAGGAAACACCAGCAGGATCTCAGTCTCTGGCTGGCATTGTTCAGGAAGACGGCAGCATTCCAGGTGGGCTCTGGAAGAGCAAAGCTTGAATCTGGGCTCAGCAGGCTCCCCAGGGGTCTTGGAGTCATTTTATTTTCTGTTTTATTTGGAGAGTTAGCCATTATGATGGGTCCATTATTATATGATATTCAGTAGTTATGCCACGTGCCAGGCAGGGTGCCAAGCTCTTCATCTGCAGGGGGCCCTGGCTTACCCTTGACGAAAGTAAAGTTTGCCAATGATAAGTGTCTTGGTCTGGCAGTACAGTTCAAGGGCAGAGCGCTTGACTCTGGATTCCATCCCTGGTGTTGAAGAGTATGTGACTTGTCCCAAGTCACAGGGCCTGGGAAAGCAGACCAAAATCTCTCGGCAGAGTTCAGATCTTTTTTGTTTGTTTGTTTGTTTTTGTTTTTGTTGTTTTGTTTTGTTTTTGAGGTAGGGTCTCACTTTAGCCCAGGCTGACCTGGATCTCACTCTGTAGTCCCAGGCTGGCCTTGAACTCACAGCGATCCTCCTACCTCTGCCTCCCGAGTGCTGGGACTAAAGGCGTGCACCACCATGTCAGGTGGAGAGTTCAAATTTTAAGCAATGTTTCTATTTTGGTTTTTGTATATTTCTTTCTTTCTTTCTTTCTTTCTTTCTTTCTTTCTTCCTTCCTTCCTTCCTTCCTTCCTTTCTTCCTTCCTTCCTTCTATGTAGCACATGATGATCTCTCTCCCTCAAGTTCAAGGAGCTCAACAGTGATGACTCCTTCAGCCTCCCCATTGCTGAGATTACAAGTGCAAGCCACAAACCACCACTCATGCCCAGCGAGGAAGTTTCTGAGTGTGAGCCACCAGTGTTTGTTTGTTTTTTAAAATATTTTATTTATTTATTTGAGAGAAAGTGGGAGAGAGAGAGAGAGAGAGAGAGAATGGGCATGCTAGGGCCTCCAGCCACTGCAAATGAACTCCAGACACATGTGCCTTCTTGTCTTCTTGTGCATCTGGCTTTATATGGGCACTGGGGAATTGAACTCTGGTCCTTCTGCATGGCAGGCAAATGCCTTAACTGCTAAGCCATCTCTTCAGCCCCAGTGTTTGGTTTTGTTTAAGCCCAGACTGGCCTTGAACTCACAATGGTCCTCCTAGCTCAACAGGGATTATAGGCATAAACCACCGGCCCCAACACCAAAGTTTCTAGCAGTACATCCTCCTAATCCTCTGTAGTGGGGTTTGGGAACTAGGCTGCAGCTGCAGCCCCACCCTCTCCTCTGCCCCCACCGCTCACTGCCCTCTAGATAGAGCTGGCCGCCTACCAAAGTTTTAGAATCCACTGAGCTCCACTCCCGGGCCACCGGGAACCCTCGTGCAGTAGCTGTCCTCAGCCTTCCCACCTTCTGACCTTTGTTCCCAGTTCCCCTTACCTCCCCCATGCCCTCTGTACATTCCCCAGAAGGGTGAGGCCAGACAGAAAAAGCACACAATTGAATGGCTGGGAATTTCCAGCTTCGGACTGAGTAATGAATGTCTGAGTGTGTGTGTGTGTGTGTGTGTGT
>PVHP010022643.1:0-16584 GCA_004024765.1 Zapus hudsonius
TGACACATCGAAATTTAGAAAAAAATGGTCTGACTTTGAGCAGATCTTACTAAGCGAACACTCAAAGGAACAGAGACTTGAACGCCACATACTTTCCCTCATATGCGGTCCTTAATCAGGATAACTGTTTTCTTTATGCAGACTTATAGAAAGAAGTGAGATGTTAGGAATGAGGGGTATGGGAAGGGGGGAGGGGAATGGCTTAAGCAGGAGGCCAATCCAAATTAGATTCAAAAACATAAAATCCTCACCTGCATACTGTAACCTAAAGGGCAAAAGTTGAATATTGGGAGTAAATCTAGAAGTAAAGTACAGGGCTTGTTTTTCTATTATACAATACCATGAAAGCACAAAAGATTTAAAGCAAGAGTAAATACTTAATATTATGGCAATCTCAAAACACAAAAGTGAGCATATTATGCAAACCAATAATCCCAGCTATTTTTGGAGACTATAGCAGGAAAACCAATAGGGCACAACAAACTCAGACATCTTAGTGAGACCCAATATATGTAATATAAGCCAATAAAAATGTTAAAAAAGAAATAAATGTATATAAAAGGCAAGTATAATTTTTAGATATAAACAGATAACTACATATACACAAGTTTTATATTTGCACATGAAATTCATGTCTTGTGTATAAATGTATACAAATAAATAAATATGTATATAAGTATGTAAATTTAAATATATTAATTACATGTGCTTAAATAAAATTTCCTCAAGAAGAAAAAAAAGAAAACGTCATAATGAAACCCATTATTTTGTATGTTCATTAAAAAAATAAAACTAATAATCTTTCTTCCAGCGCCCCGGAGCTAGTGGAGCACCAGTCTTCCCCTGTGTCTTCAGTACCCAAAGTGGAGTGGGCAGTGCTCCTTACACCTGGCCGAGGTCCCGAAGAGCTGAGGAAGATGCACCGGGTGCTGCTGGAGGTGGATGTGTTGGTGGGCATCCTTGATTCCCAGAGTCTGGTCGTCTGTTCTCTTATCAGCTGAGGGATCCCCACCATGCTGCTAGATACATAACTGTGCTAGCTACCACTTCTGCATTTTGTGACCCTGGGCATTTCTCTTCTATATCTTGCTTACTAATTTTTCCGCGTGTGACCCCAACCTTGACCCAATGATGCACTGAGCACAGTGTTCTTGAGCTCCATAATATATATATATGTATATATATAATGATATATATATATATATATATATATATATATCATTAAAGGTTCAAAACCAATAATGATAATAATAAATTTAAAATTTTAAAAACTAAAAAAAAGTTTAAAAAGGAATGAAATGAATGACTTGAGATACATCTCATTGGTAAAGGACCTGTCAAATTTGTGCAAAACCCTACTTCCAATCCCCCGTACTAAACAAACAAACAAAATACGAGAATATCAAAACAAAATTAAGACTAAAATACTAAGGTAAATCACAATCACAATGAGGGTTCCTGTTTCCCCGCATCCTCGCCAAAAACGATTGTTGTTGGTTTTCTTTATGATTGGCATTCTGACTGGGGAAAGGTGGTATCTCATTGTGGTTTTGATTTGCATTTCCCAGATACTTAAGGATGCTGAGAACTTTCTCAGATGAGAAAAGGCCATTTGGGTTTCCTCCTCTGTGAATTCTCTGTTGAGATCAGTGCCCCATTTTGTGAGGGGGCAGTTTGCTTGTTTGTTATTAATTTTTTTGAGTTCTCTGTAGGTTCTGGAAATTAGGCCTCTGTCTGAGTTGTAGCTGGTGAAAATCTTCTCCCAGTTTGAAGGGGGTCTATTGACTTTGAGAACGGTGTTTTTGTCTGTACAGAAGCTTTTGAGCCTGATCAGGTCCCATTGATTAAGTGACTGTTGCACTTCCTGGGCTACTAGAGATTTGTTCAGGAATTTATTCCCTATTCCTATCTCATGTTGGGTTCCTCCTATTGTTTCTTCCAGGATGTTTAGGGTTGTATGGTTAATATTGAGGTCTCTGATCCATTTGGAATTGATCTTTGTGCATGGTGAAAGAAGTAGGTCTGTTTTCATTTTTTTACATGTGTTTATCGAATTTGTCCAGCACCATTTGTGGAATATTCTATCTTTAGCCCAGCTTACATTGTGGGCACCCTTGTTGAAGACTAAGAAGCTGAAGTTACTTGCATTTAAGGGTGGGTCTTCAATTCTATTCCACTGATCAGACTGTCTGTTTTACTGCCAATACCATGCTGTTTTAGTTACTATGGCTTTGTAATGTTTTAAAGTCACATATGGTGATACCTCCTGCATAATTTTTCTTACTAAGAATAGTTTTAGCTATTCGAGGTTTCTTACCCTTCCGAATAAATTTGGAGATTATTTTATCTATGTCTGTGTAGAAGGAGGTTGGGATTTTCATTGGCATTGTGTTGAATCTGTAGATTGCTTTTGGCAGGATTGCCATTTTCACTTTATTGATTCTCCCTTTCCATGAGCATGGAACATCTTTCCATCTTGTCACATCCTCCTTTAGTGTTTCAATATTTTCCTTATATAAGTCTTTCACTACCTTGGGTTGTGATATTCCCAGGTATTTGATTTTTTTTTTTGAGGATATAGAGAATGGAACAGTTTCTCTGATGTCTTCTTCTGATTGTTTGTCTTCTGTATATAGAAAAACTACTGACTTTTGTGTATTAATTTTATATCCTGCCACTCTGCTGAAGGCATTGATCACCTTCAGGAGTTTGCTGATACTGTTCTTTGAAACTGGTGTATAAGATCATGTCATCTGCAAAGAGGGATAGTTTGACTTCTTCCTTTCCGATTTATGCTGTTTTCTTGTCTTCTAGCTTGGGCTAGAATTTCAAGCACTATGGTAAAGAGCAGTGGTGAGAGTGGACACACCTGTGTTGTTCCAAAGTTAAGCGGGAACTCCTTGAGTCGTTCTCCATTTAGGACGATTTGTGCTTTAGGAGATCTGTATATTGATTTTATTATATTGTGGTATAGGCCATCTATGCGTATTCTTTCCAGGGTTTTGAAAAAGAAGTGGTGTTGAATTTTCTCAAAAGCCGTTTCAGCATCAATTGAGATGACCATGTTGTTTTTACAATTGAGTTCCTTAATGTGGTAAATTATATTTATCGACTTGCGTATGTTGAACCATCCCTGCATAGCTGGGATGAAGCTGACTTGGTCAGGGTGAATTATAGACTTGATATGGGTTTGTATTAGGTTAGCTAGGACTTTGTTTAGGATTTTTGCATCCAAGTTCATCAGGTATATGGGTCTGTAGGTTTCTTTTTTTTGTTACATCCTTGCCTGGTTTGGGAATTAGGGTGATGATAGCTTCATAGAAGGAGTTTGGGAGCCTACCCTCTTTTTCTATGTCCCTGACAAGCTTCAGAAAGAGAGGTTTCAGTTCTATGATAAGGGTTTGGTAAAATTCAGCTGAGAAATCATCTGTTACTGGGCTTTTCTGTTTGAGGAGGTTCTTGATTACCGATTCAATTTCTGTGATTGTTATCAGATTGTCTAGGATCTTTATCTGTTCTGGTCTGGCTTTGGAAGTTGGTAGGTGTCCAGGAATTTATCCATTTCTTCCGGGTTCTCTAATTTTGCGGAGTAGAGGTTTTGGAAGTATGACCTGATTATACTTCCAATTTCTTCAGGATCTGTTGTGATCTCACCCTTGTCATTTTTTATTTTGTTAACTTGGGCCTTCTCAGTTTTTTGTTTGATTAAGTTGGTCAGGGGTTTGTCGATCTTATTGACTTTTTCAAAAAACCAACTCTTTGATTTGTCTATTTTTTCAATTGTTTTCTTTGTTTCCAAGTCATTAATCTTAGCTCTGATCTTAATTATTTCCATGCATCTCAACCTTTAGGGCTGGAATTTTCCATCTGTTCTAAAGACCTTAGGTGTGAGGATAGTTGGTTGATATGAGACCTCGCTGTCTTTGTTATGAAGGCATTTAGTTCAATGAATTTCCCCCTTAGAACTGCCTTCATTGTGTCCCACAAGTTCTGAAAGGTTGTATCCTCATTATCATTTGTTTCTAGGAAGTTCTGGATTTTCTGTCTGATTTCTTGTTTGAGCCATTCATTGTTCAGGAGCAAGTTGTTCAGTCACCAGTATCTTGTGAAATTTTTGGATCCTCTCCCATTGTTAATTTCTAGCTTTAATGCTTTGTGGTCTGATATTTTGCAGGCGATTACATTGATCTTTCTGAATTTGCTGATGGATGATTTATCGCCCAGTATATGGTCAATTTTGAAAAAAGTTCCATGTGTTGCTGAGAAGAGTGTGTAATCTGTGTCCTTGGGGTGGAATGTTCTGTAGATGTCTGTTATCCCTAGTTTGTCAATGGTGCCATTTAGCAGCTTGATTTCCCTGCTTGTCTGTTGTTTGTACAATCTGTCTAGGGATGACAGTGGAGTGTTAAAGTCTCTTACTCTGATGGTGTCGGCATCTATATCTGCTTTGCTTTTGAGTAATTTATGCCTAATGAACTGAGGGGCCCTTGCATTTGGTGCATACATATTTAGTATAGTGATGTCTTCTTGCTGTATTGTTCCCTTGATGAGTAGGAAGTGTCCATCATCATCCTTTTTTATTGCTGTTGGTTTAAAGTCTATTTTGTCAGATATTAGAGTAGCTACACCCACTTTTTTAATTATTTCCACATGCCTGGAAAATTGTTTTCCACCCCTTTACTCTCAGTAGGTTGCTGTCTTTAGCGATAAGGTGTGTTTCTTGAAGGCAACAGATGGAAGGGTCCATTTTCCTGATCCAACCTGCGATCCTGTGTCTTTTTATAGGAGAGTTGAGTCCATTTACATTCAAAGTTATAACTGTGAGGTTTGCCATGTTGTAGAGAATATGGAGGTTGGTATCTGAGCAGTTGCTGCTATCTCTTTTGTTTTACCTTGATTGTTATCTGCTCCTTTCCTAGGGTTGGTTGTTTGTTTCTTCAACATGGGATATCTCTTGAAGTATCTAGTGAAGGTTTGGCTTAGTGCTCAAGTAATTGTAAAGCTGATTAGTCTTGTAGAATATTTTAATTCCTCCATCAATTATGATGGATAACTTTGCTGTGTAGAGTAGTCTAGGTTGGAATTCATTCTTCTTTAGGCCTAGAATCGCTTTGTTCCAAGTTCTCCTGAGTTTTAAATTTTCTATGGAGAATTCTGACGTGATTCTGATGGGTTTTCCTTTATACGGGTGTGTCCTTTCTCTCATTGCTCTACGGACTGTCTCTGTATTGTCAATGTTTGGCATTATATCTAAGATATGTCTTGGGGTGTTCCTCCTTTTGTCCAATTTCTTTGGGGTCCTCGGTACCTCTTTTGGTTGTACAGGACTATCTCTTGCCAAGTATGGGAAATTCTGTTGAAAATATTTTCTATGCCCCTCGTTTGGTTTTCTTCTCCTTCTGGGATACCCATGATCTTGAGATTAGCTCTTTTTATGGTATCCCACATCTCCCTTGAGTCTTGTTCAGTTGCTCTTTTGAATTTTGTCAAGGTTCTGATTTCTCTTGAATTCTTCTTTGTTCTGTCTTCCATGTCTGAGGTTCTGTTTTCCCAGTGATTAATCCTGTTGTTAAGGGATTCTAGGGATGTTCTTAATATTTCAATATGTTTATTGTTTTCTGCAACTTCTTTTGTGTTGCTTCTATCATCCTGTTGAGATGTGATTTCAATCCCAGGTTTGATTTAATTACTTCTTCCTGACCGTTATTATTTTATTTGCAGATGTTTTCAGTTAATTTGGAAAGCTGGCTTTTGATACCTTCAGTTTGCTGTCTTGCCTTTAGTTTTGATATGTCTCTTCTGACATCCATTTTGTTCTCCTCCTTTATATTAAGACTGGTGGCAATGCTAATAAGCTGACTCTGTACCCTTTCAGTAAATTGGTCCATCTTTTCTTGAATGACTAACATTAAGTTCTCCTTAGGATCTATGCCAATATGATCAGGGTTTAGTGTTGTGTCTTCCTGGGCCTACTTCTGCTCTCTCCCTTTAGTTTTGTTGTTGATATCATTTGCTTTGGTTTTGTTGCAGTCAGCTTTCTAGTTGCTGCGCAGAAAGAACCCAAACAAAAGTGTCTTGTAGAGGAATGGGTTTATTTGGCTTACGGACTCGAGGGGAGACTCCATCCTGGCAGGGAAAATGATTGCATGAGCAGAGGGTGGACATCACCTCTGCCACAGCACTGGAAACAGTGTCAGGAAGGTGTGCCAAATACTGGCAAGGGGAAGCTGGCTTATAACCCCCATAAGCCCGCCCCAACAACACAGCTCTACTGAGGTTCTAATTCCCGAATTGCCATCAGCTGAGTATCGATCTATCAGAACACATTCATTTGTTTGTGGGGGACACCTGGATCAAATCATGACAGGTTTCCTCAGATGTTGTAATATTCTTGCATTGAGGTCTGCCCATTTTGATTCCTCTTGAGGTGGTTGGTGGGATGCCTTTGAGATATCTGAGCACTGGAAAGGTGTAGCAGTGGGAAAGCCACTGGTTCCTGGGCGGAAAAGGTATCCATCCAGGAGCGGGAAAGCAGCCAGTTCCAGGGGTGGGAAAACAGCTGTGTTCCAGGTGGAAGAGCAGCCAGTCCTTGGCGAAAAAATCAGCCGGTCCCAGATGGGAAAGCAGCTAGGACCCGAGGCGGGAAAGCAGCCAGGTCCGGGGCTGAAGAGGAGCCAGTTCCCCAAGTGTGAAAGCAGCAGGACTCGGGACAGCATAGCATCTAGAACTTGGTGGAAAAGGCAGCTGGGTCCCTGGGCGGGAAAGCGGCCAAATCCCGGGAGGGTGGTAAGGCAGCCAGCTTGGGCCCCGGAGGGGCTGGAAGGCGGCTGGATCAGCCCCAGTGTGGGGGGTGGGAAGGTGGCCAGCTTGGGCCCTGGGGTGGCGGGAAGGCAGCCAGCTCAGTCCCTGGGGTGGCGGGAAGGCAGTCAGCTCGGGCCCCCAAGGGGCGGGAAGGCTACCAGATGGGCCTTGGGGTGGTGGGATGGCGGGCTGCTCAGGCCCCGGGGTGGCAGTGAGGCAGGCGGCTTGGGCCCCAGGGTGGTGAGAAGGCGGCTGGCTTTGGCCCCAGAGGGGCGGGAAGGCGGCCAGCTGAGGGGTGGGTAGGCAGCTGGCTCGGCCTCAGGGGGGTTGGGGAGGCAGCTGGCTTGGGTCCCGGGGTGACGGGAAAGTGGCCAACTCTGTCCCTGGGGTGGTGTGAAGGTAGCTGGCTCAGGCCCTGGAGGGGCGGGAAGGCTGCTGGTTGGGCCCTGGGGTGGTGGGCATGTGGGCGGCTTGGGCCCCGGGGTGGCCGGAAGTCGGGCGGCTCAGACCGCCGGAGCTGGTCCTGCCAGCTGGGCTGTTGTATTCACTGCCTCTGGCGTGTCCTTATATTTGATACGGGTTCCAATCAGTAGAATCTATTGCTGGAAAGTGTCCAAATTCGAGATCCTGGCTATTGCTTGTGTCCATGGCCTGGATCACAGCTAAAAACCCTTACCTCTGTTCCCCCGGGGACACCGTATGGCTTCTAGTTTGCCATCATGAACCGGATGCCTGGAGGAAAGAATTTATTTTGTCTTATAACCTCTAGGGTTCATGAAAGCAGGGGAAATCAGAGGCTGGACAGCAGCAGCAGGTGGCAAATTGGGGACTCATAAAACCCAATGTCTGACCCCAATAACACACCTACACTAGGAAGGCTCAAACTGCCAAACTGCCAACAGCTGGGGAACAAGCATTCAGAGTGCAAGTTTATGAGGAACATCGGATTCAAGCCGTCATACCATCCATTCTGTTATATTGCTGTGTGGAAATACATTTGCTTTATTTATGTGGAATGGCTACATAAACAGGTCATTTTATCTTATTTGTTGTGATAATGAGTCCATCAAGACAGTAGCACAGATATATTGCTGATAAACTTAGTTTTTTTAATCTATACCTAGTATAATTGAGAAAAAGGTCAAATTCCACTGCTATGTGTTAAAGCCAATAATTCAAGATACAGAGAGACAGAAGGAGAGAGAGCTTTATTTGGCCACCAGCAAAAGAGAGAAGTGAGAGACTCTAGTCACCTATCAGCATCTCACCTCTAGGGAATTAAAAAGTTATAAGATAGGAAATAAGAGGAAGAAAGATAGAATAACAAAGGGGAAGAATGTTCATGTCTTCTCTGGAAATCCTGGTAGATTTTACAGGAACTCTGATGCCATCCCTTTTCTCCTGCTTATGATATAGATATTGGGCCACAGAGACTGGAATATGTCCTTAGCCCAAAGGTTACAATCATTTAGGAATAATGTGTTTTATGATGATGGAGATGTCAAGCCTTTTAATCTTGATCCAGTGACTGCATTGAATATATATATATATATGCTTTAGGAATCAGTGTTATCAGCATTAGCAGTCTTCCTGTCCCTGAAAAGTAACCTAGGGAGCCTTAATCACTTAATCACAAGCAAAGCTGTCATTTACAACACAGTAAGTGGAAGACTAATAATATATTCTCCACTTCTGTGGCCAACAAAATTAGATTTACATGCCAACCAAAGTAAATGAATCCAGAAGGTCTACTGGAGTTTTTCCTCAGTAATACTAATAGTGGCTCTTCTGGACTTTCAGGTAAATCTATTTTCAATGTTTTGAAGAGCCTCTAAATACTTTTCCATAATGGCTCTACTAATTTACATTCCTCCCAACAATGTACAATGTTATAATCTTGAGAACTTTGTGTTTACATCTCTTTCCATCATTAAGTCAATGTCAGATATTTTACATTTTTTTCCAGCAAGCCAATTTTGTTTCCAATTTCCCTGCTAGTCAGGAAAAGTTATATAGCACTTATGTAATATTATTACAATTTTATCAGCTTTGTGAAAGATTAAAATATCCCACTCCAAATACATTTTTATGGCATATTTTGAGTTAATTATTCAGAAAAACTTCAGATCTCTGCAGATAAGAAAATTTCTAAAAAGTTGTTCTTTTAGGGAAAGAAATCCACATTTACATTAGAAAATTAACTAGCAAATGTTGACAGTCATTTCTATCAGATCTTACCCTACACTTTCTGCTTAGGTGTGGTTTTTCTGCAGGAAGCAGAGGACAGAGTCTGACACCTGGCCCAGACAGAGATTACAACCAGTGACTGTCTTCTGGGAGACTTCATCCTCATAAATAGACCTTGATATATATATATATATATATATATATATATATGCTCCTCACAAACTTTCATAGACAGTGCTATTTCCATTCACCTGAAAGGCTGACGACCTAATCCCTTTAAGCCTTCTACAATTTAGACTATTTCTTCAATGTCTCAGGGATACAATAAATTTGTTGGTATTTTTCTGTTATTTGTCCCTTGTCAGTTTCGTTCATAGATTAAAAATTATAGAAAACATCCAAGGGGAAAGAGCAGGTTTTAAACTTCTCTGCAACTTAATTTTATATATATATATATATATATATATATATATATATATCTCCCACATTCATTCCAAGTGTTCTATGTAGATCCCTAGCAATGTTGTATTCCTGCTATGCCTGATGGATTTAATCCTTTGAAGCCTTATCAGTGTATTTTTCCATGATGTATACAATGTGGGAAGGAAGAGCCTAGAGAATTCTATAAAGCTTTAAAATATTTCTAATGAAAAGTAACAGTTCTGGTTACAGATCATTGGCCATAATGAATCATGTATATATACCTGAATTTAAAGTGAAATATGTTAAATAGTAGAAAAGAACTAGAAATCTTTATGGATACTAGTATTATCTGTTACATAATAGCATTTTTCATATGCAATTAGATAGCAGTTACAAGTTACCTGTGAATTCCTCTGCTTTTCCAGGTTTATGCAACACAAAAATTACTCAACTATCTTCAGTATCGATTTCATTTACTATCTTGGAGCGAATATGGACCATAGTGAGAACAGTGTGTGCAAGTTTATATACAGGAAGTAGAGCTCTCAAAGGACTGTGTGTGTGTGTGTGTGTGTGCCCTGCATATGCACGCATGATATATACTGGTACCTACCATAAATAAAGCAATTAGAATACCTTTTCTAATAAAACTTACATTTCAGTATAAAGTTTTATGTGCCTCTGTTTAGGCAGAGGGAACCATCAAGACTAGATCTTTGTTGTTCTTGTAATTTTGAGGGAAAACAATATGAAATTTAGGATTCAGAAAAGATCTTGATTGTCAAGGATCATCACATTTTTGCTGGAGGAATTGTAAGGAGATTAGAAATTATAATTATAAAGTTCTATTTTTGAGCAGGGCCTGAGGATAATCCTTGGCTGAGGCAGGAGGATAGCAAGTTTGAGTCACTCTGAGTGACCTTAGCAAAACCTGTCTCAAGACTAAAAGACAGGATGAAAGGGAGGAAGGGAAGGAAAAGGGAGGGAGTAAAGGAAGGAGGAAAGGAGAAAAGGAAAGAAAAGAAATTGCTGATGAGACTTAAAGCCACCCAGGCTAGTGGCTAACAAATATTCAATAGTCATGAATTCCCTCCATACATGTCATTCGAAATTTGCATACAGAAACACTCCTCCACTGTTAGAAATTATTATCACTGTACAGCAACATAGTCTGAGCTTCACTTCTTTCTGCTGTTTGAAATCATATAATTGATAGGAGAACTCAGGATCTGAAGAGCAGGAATGCAAGGCAGAGGAACTGAGGGCCACAAAACTAAGCTTTGAGCACAATTCTTCCAAACATTGCAGCAGGTTTATCAAAGGGCAGGGATAAAAACCGTCACCAGTGCCAGCCAATATAGTGTTTTACTGAGTTATGATATAGGAAAAGCATTGATTAAAAACAAACAAATGAATGACCATCATAATAAAACCACCATGTAGCTAATACTGAAATGCAGTACAAGAAATTAAGGTAGAATTTGCCCCTAAAATGACCATCATCAGCAAGTCTGGATAGAAGTGAGTAAATTTACAAGATTCAGGACCTAACATAGTACTAGTGTGAAGAGAATGGATATAATGACACAGAAACAAGACTGTGCAGATAGGGAAAGAAAATAGATGACCAACTACACAGAAGAACCCTGGATCTTCTGGAGTAATATGGTGGGAAGTAAATTTGCTAAGTCTAGATCTTCTGCTTACCCCCACCTTAAACATACACATACAGGCACACATAAGTACCTACATACAGACATGTTACCACACCACTACCACCATGCCCACTTTTGGAAAAGCCCTGAATTTTCTCTGAGGACTAATGTCAGATTATATGGTTATTTATGTGAGATCTTTCACATTCTGCAGCTGGCATCCTTAGGCTTGTCAGGTTCACACCAGCAAGGTCACATTGATTATGATGGGAGCAATTTCAAAAACAAATACATCAAGAGAGATGGAATAAGGCTAACTAGTCACAGTGTTTGTTACCTATGTATTCATGATACATTTCATCTGACCAAACAAAGATAGAAACAAACAAAAAACTGAAGGGCTTCAGAGGAATAAGTATAAAGGTTGACATAAGAGTGTTGCAAGGATCCTGGTCTGAACTCAGTGAGTGGTGCTCATCCTGGAGGTAATGGTATAAGTGAATGTCAAGTAGCTATTTCATCTAATAAATAGTAATGTGATTTAGATATTAACTAACACAGAATGAAAGGAAATACAACTTAGACTAGAAGGAGAGTGTTTATTTAGAATGACTTTTTAAAAATGTTTATCAGTATTGCTAAAGGAAACTAAGTTGCTGTGGGAGGGGGAGCCACTTATAATTTGCTCATTCCACAGTAAATAACCTCTCACCCATGGTCATGCAAGCAACTGAATTTCACTCAATGGGTCAAAAAAGGCCTGAAAGTAGGATGAGAATTAATAGGAAAGAAAAAGGGGTTTGGTGGAAGGTGAAGGGGGCTAACAGTGGCTAACTGGGGAAAGATGAAGAACAAAATACATTATATGCATATATGAAAATGTCAAAATAAAAAAAATAAATTAAAAATAAGAAGATAGATAAATAGAACTAATTGAACTAATTCTTGGAATCTTGAGCATTATTTGTTTTCATAGGCAGATGTGATAACTTGAAGGATACTGTGATGGTGAAATGATTCAGGCTCAGCTTGATACCTTCAATGTAAACACAATGATCTTAACAGAGAGCCAGGGAGATAGAAGTAGTCAGAATGAAGTGATATGGAAGGCCTTGATTAATTGTTACTACATTGAGGAGGGAGAAAATGACCGTGTGCAATGGCATGTGGGTGAGGTCTAGAAGCTGAAAATGTCAAATCATTAGACTCATTATGGAAATTATGTATCAAGCATTCTAGTCCACCATGCACAAAGATTATCTCAAAACCTATTTTAACAAGACAAAATTAAGATTTTATGCATTTCTATTTGATACTCTAGCTAATATCTTTGCAATACCACCAAGTCTGAGGATTTGTTATCATATTTATTTATTTATTTATTTATTTATTTATTTATTTATTTTTTGTTTTTTTGAGGTATGGTCTCCCTCTAGCCCAGAATTCACTATGCAGTCTCAGGGTGGTTTCAAACTCA
Source organism: Zapus hudsonius (assembly GCA_004024765.1). Classification (NCBI taxonomy): domain Eukaryota; kingdom Metazoa; phylum Chordata; class Mammalia; order Rodentia; family Dipodidae; genus Zapus; species Zapus hudsonius. The sequence goes on from PVHP010022643.1 coordinate 12,544, forward strand.
TGGTGATTCTTCTACCTCCTACCTCTGTCTCCTGCTTGCTGGTACTAAAGGCATATATCACCAAACTCAGTTTATCATAGAATTTTGAATTTTAAAAAGGGATTTACATCTTGTCTATGTCAAAAGTTGTGGTCATTTAATTCATTCATTCATTCAATTAGTTTTGAAGGTGGTGGTATATAAATATGTGTGAATGTGTGTTCATATGTGTGTATGAACATGTATATGTGTGCATGCACGTATATGTGTGGGGGTGTTGATCAGGATTGCCATCTACTGCTTTTTGAAACAGGTTTTCTCGTTGGCCTGGATATTACTGATTAGGTTAGACTGCAGTTCAGTGTCCTCCAGGGATACTCTTGTCTCTTCATTCCTGATGCTAATATTATATACATGTGCCACCATGTCCTGCTTTTTTAATATGGGAATTATAGATCTGAACTCAAGTCCACATGCATATAGGGCAAGCACTTTACTCACTGAGCTTTATGAAATAACTCTATGCACCATCTTCACCCTTTATTAGTGACTGGTTGTTTTCCATAGACTGTGACATCTATGATGGTCATCAATTTTAGCAGTTTCATTAACTATTATATGCCAGAACTTACAAGTTTCTGACATAATAGGTAATCAATAAATAATTTCTCAAATAAGTGAGTAATTAGCTATAAGTGCAGAAGACTTAACTATTATAGAAAATAATGCATCATCTGACCAGAGTCTGCATTAAAGAATACTAAAATATTTTCTTTCATGAACTTTATGGTTAATAGATACAATTTCTGAAGACACACTATAGCTAAACAAAGCAATGCATTTGGCATTCTTAATTTCTTCATTTAGAAAAATATGTGCTAATACAAGAATATTCAAATATACCAAATACTGATTAACTAATTAAAGATGTTTTTCAACTGTCAATCTGGAGTATGTGTGAGCTGCAAGGTTCTGCGTTGATACTTGCATTTAAGTACTATTAGTACTGATTTATTGGAAAGAAGATGTGAAAATGCTCAGAGGCTATGCAGGTAACATAAAACTAGAAGCAAAAGCTTTTAGGATGAATAAAATTATCAGAATCATCAAATGTCCTGTCACTTTAAACACTGTAATGACTTACAGAAATGTATAATAAAGATGAGGGGGCTCGTTGGCAACAGTAAATTCAATATGAATTGAAATATATATATATATATATATATATATATATATATATGTGGCTACCAAAAATTTAGCAAGTGCTTAGAATATAATAGCAGTAACATAGTTAACTATAACTCTGCATTCTACATAAACACTACCTAAAATCTTACATCTGCTCTGGAAACCTCATTCTAAAGAAGCATAAGCAAACTGCATCATACTGCATTGAAATTCAAGCAAATAGAGTGATGAAGGGATATATCACTTGGTGAGACAGATAAGATACTGTCAATGTCATAATATGGGAGGGCAAGAGGTATAAGGCTATATGACACTCAAATATTTTAAAGAAAGGTAGTATAATATAGTATGAGTGTATATTTTAGAGACATTTCCTAACTTTAAATTCCTTTTCTGGTACTTCTGATGGAAAGAAGAAAAGGTATTTCCCCCCCACTTTTAACAAAGTTGAGGGCAAAATAACAGACATACAAGAAAAAAGTATAATATATTCATTTATGAAAAATTTTAAAACATAGGAGTTTTCACAAATTAAGATGCAAATATGCAAAGAGAGCTATATTTTAATGCTAAGACTGGTGAATATCTGGATAGTTCTAGAGAAATATGATTGGATAAATAAGGTATATTCTAGTAGTTATAAATGAGGAGAAGCTCACTTAAGGCCTATTTGTTCAGATTCCATTCTCTGTCTCTGTATGCCACATGAAGATCTTCAGAGATGAGAGAAAATCAGAAAGTAGTTTTTCTAAATTGTAGGACTTGTTTAAGGGGAAGGGAATTCTAGTTTGTATGATATACTTCAGGGAAAAAGGAGGGCAAAGTGAAAAATGGTAAGAGACCCTCTTCTTAATTATCTCTTTTGGCTGAAAACACTCAATATGTCAAGATGTAACACTTTGGAATATTATCTTCTGAGCCCTAAGAGTGACCTTGAATATATCACCCAATCTTTGAGTCTTATTTTCCTCTTTTGTAAAATTTGCATAGTAATAGTGCCTGTCCTTTATAACTATTGGAATAATGTCTAAGAAGCATTGGAATCCATGCCAGATTGATATCAAATATTATTTAAGTGTTTTAGGACTAATAAAAAATCACCAAAATTGTTAGAATTAGATGATTTCATAAATATAAGAAAATAGCATCACAAAACTGGGAAATCACTTTGGTCCTTAGGTGTTGTGTCCCAAGTTTAGGGATATCTTCCCTATAGCACCTTCCCTGGCAATGAATAATACAGAAACCAGAAGAAAGTTTAAGTAAGCTTTTCATGAAGTAAAAGGGGATCCAAGAGATCCAGTTACTCTTGGAATTTTTTTTCTCCTGGCTTTTATTGAAGTGAACATACAGACTGTTTCTGTCCAGGATGATATGAGCCATGAGCTTAGAAACCATGTTTCACCCTTTGAGGATATGAGTCAAATGTAGTAACTGTGGAAAATGCAGAAAATGCAGTCAAATATCAGCACTGTATGACTTTTGAAATGGGATGGATACACACACACACACACACACACACACACACACACACACACACACACACACACCCCACACATAAACAAACAGATATTCATTTGCACCTACCAGTACAGAAATATGGCTTAAAAGTCACATAGAAATTGCACTCCAAGCAGTAGTAGGTGACATGCATTGCTGTATTGATTTGAATTAGATGTATCCCATAAACTCATGTTTTCTGAATGCTTGATCCCCAGATGATAGTAATTTTTAAATTGGAACCTTACTGGAGAAGGTGTGATGTTGGGGGTGGGCTTATAGGTATTATAGCTAGCTTCCCCTTGCCAGTTTTTGGCACATTCTTCTGCTGCTATTGCCCACCTGATTTCCTTTTACCTAATGGACTGTTTTGAGGTGCGGAAATTAAATCATATTCTGGTTTCCTTTGCAGTCAGCCAAGAGTTACTCTATGTGCCCAAATCCAAGATGTGTGTTTGAAATAGGAAATATCTAAGAAAACTCATTGTTTGCTGATTTCTTTTTTAGCTTGAGTGAACGATAAGCTGTAACATTCTGGTTTATTTTTAATTGTTCAATGGAATGGAAGGCCGTAGAAATAAGTTATAAGAGACTTTGTGATTTTTCTTACATTTAATGAAAGGTTAATTATTGACAGTTTTAAGTTGCCTCCTTAAGAATCTTTCTCTTCCTCTAACTCCTTTCCTACCCCCAATATTTTCATGAGACATATTCTTAACAAGGAAATGGGGCAGAATTCTCATTTTGACAGTAGCTACTTCCTGCTGATTAAGGGCGCTGTCTTTGCCTAGAGTCTCTTATTCCTTAGCTGTCTAGAGCAGGACAGGAGGCACAGGGTAGAGAAGAGATGAAATCTTGATATGATGAAGGTTGAAAATGGAGTTATCTGTCCAGAGGATATAGAGTAGCTGCTGGTGTCCCATAAAGTGGAGGCTGCAACATTAAGAGAAACATTAAGAAAACACATCAAAATTTTTTTGACATTTTTGGAGAATAAGAATAGACTGGGTCTCACTAGAAATGAACTGGGAAGACTACATAAACAAAGGGGTTCAATATTAGAATAATAATGTGAACAAGCAAAGGCATTGACAGAGGAAAGAGAATAGTATTAATCAAGACTTCCAGCCATTGATTAGTTTTTTTTTTAATCTTTAACACTGGCAGCCTGTTTCAGTACATCCTCAATGTTTTGCCTAAGATTTCCCAATTGATTTACATAGAAGCAAAAAAAGCCTTCCTTTAATTAAGTTCAGGTGCTTCCTTGACTAAATGTTAGGAAATCAAAGGCTCTACAGTTTTGGAAAACAAGTTCTTTAAGAGAATCAAATTGTTCCTGGAATTTTTCTGGAGTTTTTATATCTGCTTTTTAGT
>PVHP010022643.1:16684-28280 GCA_004024765.1 Zapus hudsonius
AGAGAGAGACAGGGAGATAGAGAGACAGGGAGATAGAGAGACAGAGAGACAGAGAGAGACAGAGAGACAAAGAGACAGAGAGAGACAGAGAGACAGAGAGGGGGGGGGTTTAAGCCAAAATCTCATTTTAGGTGCCTGCTGGTGAACATAGGAAGTGGTAGAAAATTATTTTCCCAGGCTAAATTCAGCTGAGTATTACCATACCCTATGAAACAAGTCTCATGTCACTTAGCAGGCAGAAAAAAATACACTCATGCCCCACAGAATAAATATACTCCCAGGGAGGGGGTCAGTTTAATCAATGAGAAGCAAGAATATAGGTGAGTGATCAAGGAAGTTGTCCAGTTATTTCTGTGAGTTATTATACATCCATTTTTAGAATTATGTTTTTTTTGCTATTTTCATATTTAAGAATAGATGGTGACCCCTTGAGAAGTGAGATTGGCTGCAGTAACTGAGTATAGGAGAGGATTATTTAATTGGGAAACATCTTTGATATTATTTTCCAGAATCAAGGAGCTTCATTTTCGTTCTAAGAGAAGAGTGTTATTAGTTGGGTCTAGTTTAGTTATAGATTAGCAAAGAATACTTTGAAAAATTTAGGATGCAAGAGGAGGAGACATGAGAGATGGACTTTCTTACCAGAACTTGATCCTGAAGAAAGAGTTATAGTATGAAACATTAAGATATAGTTGGGTAGTTTGTGAAAGAATCATGCAGTCTTACATAGTCAGTTGTCTTTTCCATTGGTTTAAACCCAAAGAGGTTTAAATGTCTACTGGTCGAGGAGGGAATGAAGAAGTAAGACACTGGGTAAAGATTATGGTTCTGACATATCCTTTATCTAGGTTACAAATACAAATTGTGAAGACAAGGTTAGGGAAATTGGGAAGGAATCCTAGAGGTGGCTACAAAGGAAAAGGGGCTGAGTTATTCTTTGTACTTTGGAAAGTAATCAGTTTTGGACACAAACATTCCTGGTGTAGCTCTCTCACAAGATGTGTAATGTTGAGCTAGAGTGGTACACAGAAGAACACAGTGTAGAATGCCATACAGCTCTTAGAGTTTAAACATGTTTAATTGATTGGCCACTTTTAAAGAATCAGTTTCAAGAAGTCGGGCCTGGGTACAGTAAAGGCAGAAAAGAGTTAAGATAGGAGGTATGTAATTTCCTCAGGGGAAAAGTCCTGGAGTTCCCCAATAAGGAAAAGTTCCCATATTATGTCAGTAAAAAACTCATCTAAAAGAGACTCAGATGAGAAAGGGGAGGGGAGTTCATTGTGAATGGAGAGATATTCTAGTACAATTGAGTAGAAGGCCTCAGCTTTATGTATAGTGGGTGGAGTGAAACTCATTAGGATACTTATCAACTTTCTTGGACAGGAATGTGAGGTCTTCTACTAGCTCACAGCTTTGTAGTGAGCAGGCAAAGTCTTCAATAGTTTCCTTGTGAACTGGTCCTTCTGTCTTGACGGTGCCTGGAAGCTTAATAACAAAGGGAGTGGAAAAAAACAGTGTTAAAGGCCTTTCTACAGGGGATTGAATTTAGAGTAAAGTGATACATCTCTCCAGGTCTTGAAAAGAACTTGGTTTCTAGGCTGAGGAAAAAAAAAAAAACAAGGTCCTGTCAAGTGTGGTAGTGTACACCTTTAATTCCAGCAATTGAGAGGCTGAGGTAGGAGGATTACCCTGAGTTTGAGGCAAGCCTAGAGACAAAGAGTGCCAGGATTGGGAATTGAAGAACTGATTAAGAGTGACTTAATATTTTTGAGATCAAACAGAAATATAAACAGAAATTTCTTCCTATATAGGACTTCAAAAATATTAATTTTTCATTTGTCCACATCTACTTTGTAAGGGGCAATTGGTAAGAGTGAACAACAGACTAATGATGAATCCTGGCAAAATTTGCTACAGGTTTTTATAAGGATCTCATTAACTCATTCTACCTTTGCTGATGCCTGGATTGTAGGTATTACTTTAACTGTAGATCCTTCAATATTAGTTGAGTAATCTGGGATATGAAAGAGGACCTGGTATTAACTTGGAATAATCAAGGAAGAGCAAATTATGAAATTATTTCCTTGAGCAAGATGTTTACTAGTTCTGAAGCCCTCTTAGTCCTAGTAGGGAATGCCTTTATCAATCAGTGACAATGTCTATAAAAACCAGCAAGTACTGTGTTTGAGATGCATTGAATAAGAGGGGCTATATTGGACACAGGAAGTCATTAGAAGTTGTTTACCGTGCAAAGCTGACTGGCTTTTATGACCTGGGAGATTACCTTAAAGTAACTCTTTCCTGAGAAAACTGTTGATTTCACTAGGCAAGCTTCTCTCCTCTCTGGTGCCAGAACCTTGATAACTTTCTATTGGATAGCTGTTGGAGATGTACTTTCTAGTAAAACACAATGTTAAATTGATACCCTTCGTGTTAAGTCCATTCCTTTTCCTTGGGGATCTAATAGGGAAGTATTAAAGAAGACCAGATGCAATAAAGGCTTGAATCACAGCTCTCTTTAACTAGGGTGAGGACCAGTACCAAGCATTTGACTGAGGATTGGTTGGGATTTGAAGAGAATTATATAACAACCAACCAGCAAGTTTAGTATGCATACATCATATTAATGGCATTGTTGTTGGGTAGGGAAGCAAGTAAAAAGATATCTGCATACTACAGTATCTGAACTCTTCAATTAACTCTTGGACAGGGTTTGGCCAAACAGGTGGGGTCTGTCTCTGAATCCTTGAGGATGATGGGGTGACTATGGGGTGATTCAATCCACTCATAGATGAACAAGGGCTGGAAGAAAGAGTACACTGGTGTGCAAAGAAAAATTCTTTAGGTCCAAGATGGAAAAATCACTTTCCCTGAGCAGATATGTGGTCCAGAAGGTTGTGGGGATTAGGGACTGTGATGGTTAAATTTTATTCTCAACTTGACTTGTTTAGTAATCCACAATAATCTTAGGTGTGCCTCTGAGGTTCCTTTACAGGAAGGATTGACAAAAGGAAGAGGTCCCTACTACAAAATGAGCCCTACCCCCAGAGTGGGTGGGCTTACTGGAAGAAGACTGTATATAAGGAACCTTGAGGGGAAGGGAAGCCTTCTTCCTTCCTCCCTATGGCTGCTGGTGCTTGTCATGAGTTTCACATGCATCCTGCTCTCCTATTCTTCCTTGACATTGGAACCCAGCTCCCTTGGCCTTACATCTTGGACTTCAAATTGGGACTGCTGAGGCATCCAGCCACGTGGACTGAGCTTCCTTTACCATGGGCCTACAGACCGCTATTGTTGGACTGTTTTAAACTATCCCAATAAATCCCCCTTTTTACTGCAATCCATTCTACCAGTTTTGTTCCTCTAGAGAAACCTTACTAATACAGGGACCAATGGATTAAGTAGGATTGCAGGCTCATTAGTGATCCTTAAATCCTACTATTCTCTTTTAGTAGCAACATCAGAATGTTCTTAGGGAGTTACAGGGGATTAAGAGGTCATGCCTGATAAAGTTATTAAGGCTTGTACCCCTTGATGAATCCAAGGGAACATTGTCTCCCACTGAGAAAGTGATAAGGGTCCTCTAAAGTAATCTTGACAGGTTGAAGAATTTTTGCCCCTCCTGATTCAAGGGTTCAAGGATTATATCCTGAGAACATGAAAGTGAGATTGGAAATGTATTTCATTTCTTTACTTTTATTTCATTAAAATCTTAATCTCTCCATTATTCTTTTATTGCATACTCTGTTTTAGAAGGTGCTCTGCCAGAGGAACCTTATTCTTAGGGTGTCTCACCCAGGGATAGATGTGATTTTCTAGTGTTTCTAGGAATAGTAAGTAATTAGAACAGAACTTGGTGACTACTAAAAAAATGATACTACTATTATTTTTAAAGAACATCAATGTGAAAGTGGAATTCTACTTTGTTCCCTAAAGAGTTCTAAGAAAGTAGCAGAAATACATTTAAAAAATTAATTGCATCTTAACAAACAAAAGAACATGTAAATTAATATGAGTTCCACAATGTAGGAAAGAGGAGTAGAGCCTGTACCCTTAATTCCAATAGATATGATCAAATCCCAACTCTTCACTTTGAAAATTGTTAATGCTTTTGAAGCTTGGTTTTTCTCACCTGTAAAATAGGCAAATAACAAAGGTAAACAAACATCACTTAGAACAGTTAAGTGAGAAAATATTAAAGGGTCTTTGTCTTATTCTTGGTATTCCTAGATTCCACCTGTATCAAACAGTACATGTAATATAGTGAAAACCAAAAACTTTTGAATGGATTTACTGACTCAAAGTGCTAAAAAGAATGCTACTTATTTTGTCTATTTCCTGCCAAAATATGATCACAGAATCTCCTGAACATGCACAGAAGAAAACATAAAAAGAATCTTATTTACACTATTTTACTAGTGAAGGATTGAAAAAGAAAACTAAAAAGAACAGCTAAATTTATATAATTCACATTATAGGATGAGTCAGCCTTTATAAAGAATTAAGGAAGCCCTTATACAACAGAAAAAAATTTCCCAATCCAAATTGCTCAAAATAGCAAATAAGAATATTTTATTGTAGTATGATTATATATGTAGATGATTGATAAGCAGAGGAAAAGGTAAAGAAGAATAACAAAGAGGTTATTTGTTCAAAGGCAAGTGATATGTAAAGGAGATAGGGAGGGCATATATATTACCTTGTTTTTGAAGTTTGAAAGCTCTGTCTTTAAGGAGGTGAATGGCCTGTTACTGAGTGAGAGTAGGAAAATTCCAAAGAAATGCTTGGTAAGGATGTTATAGAAAGGAATAATCACTAAATAATTTCATAATTCTCCCTACTGCTTGGTTCATTCAAAGTCAAAATGAATATAACCAATGCAGAAAAAAGTTCTTTTAGTATGTATGTATGTATGTATGCAGGGTCTCATGTATCCCATGGTGACTTCTAACTCACTATGTAGCCAATGACAACCTTGAACTTATGATCCTCCTGCCTCCACCTCTGAAGTGTTGGGGGACACACACATTGATGGGATCATAGAGGTGTATCACCATGTCCAGTGTAAGAGGTACTGGGAGTCAAAACAATTCTTGAATGCTATTGGGTCACTTTACCAATGAGTTACATCCCCACACTGAAAAGTTCATTGCTAAGATAGTGTGTTTGTCAAATGGGGGTAGGAAAGGGCTGTGAACGTTCTGTTCTTCAATATCCTTTTCCTCTTGAAAAGCCTTATAAAGTAAAACAGTTCAGGAACCAACACCTTTAAATGTCTCTGGGAATTCCAATAGACTGAAAGTGCCTGAGGGGGTGTGTTTTCTGAGAGGTGTTTGATAAGCCAAAGAAAAGAGAAAGTCCTTCAAATGGCACTACGAAGTTTCTCCATGAAGCCTCTATTTAAAAATTACTATTCTTAACCCTCCAATGGAGTCTTAGTTATGAGGAATAATAAAATGAATAAAAGAGAGAAACAGAAAAGAGACTAGGAATTTAAAGGACCTGGAAATCACTCCAGGAGCTGAGAGGAGGGCAAAGTATTTCCCCATCCCATTATATTCAAGGAACTTTTCTTTAAGCAAGTAGATGGAAATATGAAAAATTCACTTTTTTTCTCTCTCTGTGTACATATAGTATATATAGACAATATTTTTATAATCAAATTTTATTGCATGTAATGACTTTCCAACTGTAATAATGTAAACAATGGAAAAGCATCAGTGTTATTTTAGTCTTCAGATAATTCTTCCCTTGTATTATCTGAAGATGTGGAAAGAAATCATCTGAGTACATAGAATCCTTGCTGATTCCTTCCTTGCACTGCAATGTAGTTGTGGAATCTCATTGCCAATTTAGTAGTATAGGAGAGAGAGAAAAAATCTTTAATAGATTCAAAGAATTGCTTCCTCCACTGTTCTAGCCTTTCCTTTGCCAAAGGCTAAATAAATGTTATAGTAGGAATCCTGCCCTTAAATTGTTTTTATTTTACATAATATTTTTAATTCATAAACACTAAAACCTCCTCAGCATTAATGAGGTTTCAAGGGCTTAGAGATAAAATAAGTGGAACAAAAGAAGCAAGCCCAACCACCAAAGGGAACAGAGGAAGTAATAGCAGCCTGAAATATTTCAAGTCTTTTAAATCGTGCCCAATGCCATTAGGAAACAAAATCTTACAGGAAATTGCTAATTAATGTTTGAAGTCAGCATTGCAGATTTTCTAAACGGATTTTTTTCTGGCATGTTTTTGAGTTGTACAGCAGCAAAGTTGAGTCCCTGAATTGGATGGCTTATGGAGAAAATATAATTTGCAAGAGGTAGTTAAATTCGTTTTTTATTTAGTAGTTCACAAGAACTGGAACTGATTAGTACTTTCTTTGAGAAAGTAGAAAATGTGAAAATCAAGGCATTGATCATTAATGAAGTGTGATACACACTGGTATTCTGTAGCTAGCCTAACAGCAGGTGATTAATCATTAAAGCAATCACTTATTCTTGAGTATTTTTAGGAGTCTCACATTTCATTTTAAATTCACAGTACTGAAATCACCTCTTTAGAAGTAACTGATTATTAAATGGGGTATAAGTAAAATGAAATACAAGTTAGCTATCTATCATTTCTATGTAAAATTCACTGGGGTTTAATATATACAATATGTTTTAAATAAAAGAAACTTATGCATATCTGTAAGTAAATGAATGTTCCTACTTAAAATTTAAAAATAAAGTTTTAAAAAGAAAAATAATTTACTTAGATAAGAGAAAGAGAATATATGGGAATCACAGCAGCGACCCCAAGCTAAGAAAGAAAATTACTTCTTTTTCTACCAATCAAGGATAAATGTAGATGAAGAATTTCAGTGTTTCAAAGTTTAAAAAGTTATACATTAGACCTTTAACTCTTAAAATACTTTCATAGCTACCACTCAAACGTCAATGATAAAATGGAGGAGAATTTTGCTAATTCCACAATATGAAGATAAGATTAAAAAGTGATGAATGAGAACTTGGAATTTTTATGTATGATTTTTCATGCAAAATACCTAGAGTCATACACTGTTTTATTAATATTTTCCATTTACTTTGTTTCTTCCAGGGTCTCAATATAATAGCAGAATAATATGTATGGGGGCCATCAAGTGGCCAATGTAGCACAGGTTTTTCCTTTGGCTTTGAAACAAATATACTACTTTTCCATAATTGTATTCTCTTCTTTTTCCTGTGAAAACAAAGTGGGTGAATATGATTTCATTTATAGGATAGGGATTTCTTGGTAGATGTTTTCTCCAATGAAACATTTAAAAATTATACTATATATTTTGTTAATATTTGTTGGGAAATTAAAGGAAGCTGGAGAGAATTTAGGAATAATGGCAAGTCTTGACTCTGGAGAGGTCTTTGGCTACCCAGTTCAGTATTTAAGTGATCTTAGGGGGGAAAAGGTCACAGTTTTGTAATGAATCAGTTATGAGTGTGGGTTTAAAATTGTCTTTCTACCAATGTGACTGCCCTAGCAGATCAATTGAGAATAGAGATGTGGATCAGCACTCATCTGAACTGCTGCTTCTTCACAACTGCTCTCTTCTGACCTGTTAGTGCTTCCACTGTGTCTGTTGACTCTTACAGTGAAAGAAAGATGACAGTTAGTTGTGTATATCGGTACATGTATTGCCTAGTTCTTATAATAAATCCTACAAATTGCTGAATCAAAATCCTGCTAGGCATTTTAAAACTATTTATTTCTGCCTTCCAAATTGAGGTCTCCAGAATATTAGGCAATGCTCTTCCCACTGAGCTACATCAACAGCCTTCTGCCTTTTATTCAATCCCCAGAAATAAGTAATGTGAATAGTCTCTTGTATGTACTTTCAAATGTCTAGGCTACACAAGTATTTTTTATTACAAAAAGAGTATCACATATAAGGCAGCTGTGGTGGCTCATGCCTATGATCCCAGTACTATGGAGGCTGAGGTAAGAAGATTGCAGTAAATTTATCGTATGCCAATTAAATTAATAGAGTAAGACAATTGCTTTTTCCAACAGTGATAGGTTATTTGGCTGATCTATTAATTTAATTGACATATGATGAATTAACAGGAAAAGTATATCTAATTATATACATACATATGGAAGTTTCTCAGATATGTAAGTATCAAAGAAGGGGCCAGTTGAGGCAAGTTTGCATACTATGTTACAAGAAGGAACAGAGGTTAGGACTTCTAGAAGAGAGGGTTTGAAGCAAATTGTGGAAAGAAGAATATGAGTGAAAGTGCCCATTTTAGGTAGAAGAAAGTCTCTCAGGTGACAAAAGCTGATTTATAGTAGCTCTATTCTTGGTATAGATACTGTTACTAATGTAAATTTCCTTTATAAATGTAAATTTCTTTCACTAAAAGGCAGCTTTTCAAAATACTCCTGTATGTGCATTTTCTCTAAGTAATCAATATGACAAAAAGGCTTATTTGGAGGGATAGTATCTGAGTCTCTCAAAAGTCAACATATTCCTCCTCTTGGGGAAGTAGAATGAACATAAGGTATTCATTTTCTAATAAGGAAAAGTTAAAGTCAAAATAGTATACAGTTATATCAGAAAGGCAATTTGGGGATATTAACTGAAATTAATCATTGCTTTAATTTGCTAATCAGTAAATAATATATTTATTCTCTTATCAAGTATTTATTGAGGACCTCTTAGGTGTCTGGTATGAGATTGAGGCAGGATGGATAGATATAGAAAATTAAGAGAACATGGGAAGGAAAAGTTATCCTTCACTCCAGTTGACTATCGAAATAATCTTACAAACAAAATTATGAACTATGTTTACAGTCAAAAGGTAAGATGGGGCTGGAGAGATGGCTCAGTGGTTAAGGCACTTGCCTCCAGTGCCTAAGGCCCCTGATTCAATTTCCCAGAACCCACATAAGCCAGACCCACAAGATGGTGGACCTGGTGTGCTCTCTCTCTCTCCTCTCTCTCTCTCTCTCTCTCTCTCTCTCTCTCTCTCTCTCTCTCTCTCTCTCTCTCTCTCTGTGTGTGTGTGTGTGTGTGTGTGTGTGTGTGTCTGTATCTCTCTGTTTGAAAAATGAATAAATAAAATATTTTTTTTTAAAAAAGGTAAGATGTCCTTGTTATGTTTGACTGGGATTCTAGAATATAGGACCTGACCTGAGACAAACTGTTTCTTGGGACCAAAGTGTTAATGTCAGGCAGGCAAGAGACTTCAGAATCATGAGTAAAGGGATAGACAAGGTTTTAAAACTTTTCAGAGAGAAGAGTGATATTGCACTACAGGAAGGTTCCTTACATAGCACTTATGGGACTTGAGGAGTTGAGCCCATGTGACCCAAGCCTACATGATCTAGAGAGGCATGGAAAATCATCTCACCCAGGGCCACAGGTGGTAGCTAGGAGGAGGTCACATTTCCCTTCCAAGCCCTGGGGCATTGGAACTTATTCAGTTTCCATAACAGTAAGGATTCCAAAATCACTGACATGGGTTCTTTGGGGATGCCACATGGCACTGCTAAGGAAAGGGAGAGAAGGGGAACAGCTCTATTGAAATCTAACAGATCTATGTATTATGAAGATTCCTTTGACCTTTTTGGCCTATGTTGCTTTTAAAAATCTCATTATCCTATGTACAATGTATCTTATTAATTACTTTATAATATCCTTTACTAAGGAAAGGTTCCTGAGATAAACAATACTTTCACTTAAAAACATTTAAGTCTTCTAAACAATATAACTTCAAAATCCACCCAAATTATGTGTGTGTGTGTGTTTGTGTGTGTGTGTGCCATTTAAGACATCAATGTGACCTTCTTGAGTGTGTAGAGCTTTCCTTTCCTTAAACACCCACTCTCTTCTTGTGTATTAATTTATATTTTAAAAAAACCTTTTTCTTTATAAAACTCCAAATTTGCTCTATTCTTACTCGTTCTGAAATTCTTAAGAATCCTGGTTTCAATGGAGTAAGGGGTTTCTGAAACTCATTCCTCAGTATGCACCAGTTGGCAGTGTTTAGCTGCCTCACATTGCTACTGACAGGGTTGCTGTACTAAAATATATTGTTCTATATTACCCCGTGAAAAATACTTCTGCATACGTGTTTCACATAACTCCTACCCCATTAGATCTTTATTAACAATGTGAATAGTAGGCTGAATAGTTTTTTTTGTTTTTTTTCAAGGTATATATATATATATATATATATATATATATATATATATATATATATATACATATACATATGTGTGTGTACCTCAGCTTTATTCTCTATGCTAATACAATTTTGGTAATATGTTATCTTTTTTCCATGTTCAAGCAAAGTGTCTAGGATTACTTGAAGCTGCTACTTTCAGCACATAAATCCATTTGGGGGGTTCAATTAAAAAGCTCAATGAATTGAGTCTTATAATGCAACTTGTGATCCTTGCATATTAGGAAGTTAAGGCTAGAAGGACACACATTCTAGCCCTGCCTCTTCCTGGATTAGATAGTAGGAGGCTAATTCCAAAGCCAAACAAATCAGAATAAAAATGAAAACTTGAAAGAAAAATGAAGGAAGGAATGAAGGGAGGAAGGAGAACAAGAAAAAAAGAAAGGAAGGAAAATTCCATTGAGTGCCTCTCATAGACTAGATCATACCCACCGAGATAAGTGCATTAATATTGTCCTTGAAGATTGAATCTCTATGTCTCAATTCCTGCTACAGATAGAATATTTACTACAATTTCACGTGGTAGAAAAGTGCCTTAGAAGAGGGGCCCTTAAGAGGTGATTAGGTCATGAAGAATCTGCCTTCATGAACAGATTAATTCCTTTATCAAGAGAATGAATTAATATTGACAAGAGTTATTTCTTGATACAAAAATGAATTCCATCTACTTCATCTCTCTTTTCCTACATCCCTCTTTATCTTAAGGCTAGTATTTTATCTACATCTTTCATCATTGAAAAAGAGCAAAGAGTGCTTCTTCAGATTGGGACTTCCTAGCCTCCAAAACTATAAGAAATCAATTTTTGTTGCTTGAAAATTACCCAGTGTATTGTACCGTGTTATTGCAGCACAAAATCATCTAAGACACATTGTCACTCTTTTATTTCTCAGCATATGACAACCTAGAAATAGAAAAGAATAGGCCTTGGAGTTTAAGTACAGTATTAATAGATCTAATGATTTTACTGTATAGTTTATTGAAAGATTACTATTAAATATAGAGGCAATGTAAATAAAGGAAAAGATATTAGGAAAAGTGGGAGACATGGGCTGGAGACATGGCGAAGTGGTTAAGGCACTTGCCTCCAGTGCCCAAGACCCAGGGTTCAATTCCCCAGGTCCCACATAAACCAGACCCACAAGGTGGTGGCCCTGGTGTGCTCTCTCTCTCTCTCTCTCTCTCTCTCTCTCTTTCTCTCTCTGTCTCTCTGCTTGAAAATGAATAAATAAAATAAAAAAAGTGGGAGACAGTTGGTTTTTTTAAGGCAAACTTTGGAAAAGTAAGTCCAGGATATTTTTTGATTACAGAAGATATGACAACATGCACAGTGAGAATAATGATAAAATTTGTGTCTACGTCTGCTCGCCTCTGTGG
>PVHP010022644.1:0-28251 GCA_004024765.1 Zapus hudsonius
TTGGTGGCAGTTTTAAGGATCTTGTCAGTAGGAAGATTGTTGGCTAAAATCAAGTTGAGAGTCTCTTCCAGGCAACTTCACTGGAACTGTAAGGGATCCAGGTCCCCAGCACTTCCCCATTACCAAGGGGAAGCCTGCCCTTTGCCAACAGCCATCCTGTGCCCTGTAAACTGGGCACCTTTATTTCCCATAGGAGTCTGGCTTCAGGGTCCATCTCTCACCTTTACTTGATCAAGGCAAAGCTACTGCAGGCTGCTATGCAAAAACTACATGGTTTTTTTACATTGGTTCATGGGGCCCTGGTATGCCTAGTGCTCCTAGTTTGTGCCCACATACCACACAACCCAAAGTGGTGGAATATTCTCATTTCCAAGGCAATCTCTCTCTCTATATATATATATAGCAAGGATAAGAAGGCAGGCAGGCAGGAAGGAAGGAAGGAACAAACAAACGAAAGAAGGAAGGAATGAAAGAAGGGAAGAAGGAAAGAAGGAAGAGGAAACAGAAGGGAAGGAAAGGAAAGTGAGGAGAAAGGAAATGGAAGAGAAGAGAAGAGAAGAGAAGAGAAGAGAAGAGAAGAGAAGAGAAGAGAAGAGAAGAGAAGAGAAGAGAAGAGAAGAGAAGAGAAGAGAAGAGGAGTGAAGAGAAGAGGAGAGGCGAGGAGAGGAGGAGTGAAGAGAAGAGGAGTGAAGAGAAGAGGAGTGAAGAGAAGAGGAGTGAAGAGAAGAGGAGTGAAGAGAAGAGGAGTGAAGAGAAGAGGAAGCAGAAACAACTATTTATATAAATACCCATGTTTATAAGAGTCTCTGGTCCGGTCCTTGTAGGTATCTGTAATTCTTTTCAGCCCACACAAAGAAATAAGGATAAAATTGATCTGGATTTTCCTTTGTCAAGAGCATGAAGTGGGGGGCTGAAGAGACGGCTTAGCGGTTAAGGCACTTACCTCCAGTGCCTAAGGCTCCTAGTTCAATTCCCCAGTACCCACATAAGCCAGACCCACAAGGTGGTGGCCCTGGTGCTATCTCTATCTCTCTTTCTCTCTCTGTATCTCTCTGAAAATGAATAAATAAAATATTTTTTTAAAAAAGAGCATGAAGTGGACGGAAGGTTGGTAGATCAGCTTGTGATAGAACATCAGGCGTGTCATCCCTGGTGAGAAAACTGGCTCAGGCAGCATGGTCCTCTCTGATGATACAACTGCCCTGGTAGGATCCAGCCTCTGTACACATCACCCCCAGCTGTCACCTGTTTCACCCAGCATGCTGTCCTGTCCCTGTCATTGGAGGCTAGACTTGGAGCTGTGGACTGTGGCCTGGGTGCTGGAATAAACACATAGCTCTACAAGGGTGCATTGTCTGCTATTTCATGCCCACCTTGTCTACAGCACTTACTTGGAGCCACAGGCTATGGAGGGCTCTCATAGGGCCCTGAACTTGCCCCCCTAAGTGTTCAGTCTTTGCTTCTCTCATGTCTGATAGCCTGTTGCTACTCCGCTAGTACTGACCCTGGTCCAGAATGTTCTTGGGTGAGGCTCCCAAACTTGTCAAAACATGGAGATCTTTTCTCTTTCCCCACACTGAGGTGTGTTTTTCCTCCCTTATGCTTGCTCTGATCAGTAAGAGTTAACTTACTGAAGGAAGATCAAGTGTTGGCCCACACACTCCCTTAAGCCCATACGTCAGTTCAAAGGTGATTATGTGGAATAACATTGGTCTAGCTTGAAATGGGCTGGAATTGGGAGTATCATTAAACTGAGGCTGGGGATTTGGGTCAGTGGTAGAGTGCTTTGCCTATTAATCCCCATCACCACCCTCAACAAAGCTACCTTTTGTCATGATCCTGGTGAATTCTACACATGAAGGGTATTTTCATGTTTTTTTTTTTTCTGGAGAGCCAATGGTTATAAACTTTTACCAGCGTACCTCTGTCTTTTAAGGGTGTGAGCCTAGTGTTGCCAAACTTAAAACTGAACATTTGAACTGTTCTAACACATTGTATTAGTTATCTTTCTATGATTCTGAAGTACTTGAGGTTAAGCAGCATTATAAAGAAAGGTTTTGTGAGATCACATTGCTGGAGGTTCAAGGGCCTGTATGTGGTGATGACTTCTGAATGGCAGAGGCTTAATGTGATCAAGGGAATCACATGGTGAGAGACAGGAAGTGTGTGTGTGTGTGTGTGTGTGTGTGTGTGTGTGTGTGTGTGTGTGTGTGCGTGTGTGTTTGGACTTCCTCTTCTTCCATCATAGGCATCTATCTTCCTACCCCCTTGTCACTCTGCTGTTATTTTCACTCCCCCCTGTGTCTGCCTCTTTCAACTTTCAGTTGTGATTTTCTGCACTCTTTTTTCTGGCTGTTTGCCAGGAAATTTGGAGGGCATCTCTTGTTCTCACTAGCCAGGGTGCACTGCTGTGCCTGATCTCACTGAAGCCCAGGGTCATTCATTATGCATAATTCCATCTATGGGTATTCCAGGGTGATTCTTAGTGGCAGGAGCTTGCCAAAGACTGCCTCAGTATGTGTCCTCAGAGTCTGAGCAGAAAGGAAGCTGTGAGAGCCAGAACAGGGTCAACGTAGAGCTCCAGAGATTGCGTTAGCAAGCTTTTTGTGAAACTGGGAGTTTTTAAAATGTTTTTTATATACATAGAGGTGATCCAGTCAATAGGGTGGAAAGTGTTTCAGTGTGTAGGCTTTGAAATCACACCCCTAAGTGCTCAATTGTGACTTATATTTACCAGCTGAATGGCCTTTGGCAGCTCTACCTACATATGTAAAAGAAGTTAATAGTAGTATTTACCTGATGAAATTGGAATAATTTTCAGACAGGATTCTACTTGCTTGTATGTGTGTCCCTGGGAATCCACCCCAGAGCCTTGCACAGGCTAGTCATGTACTCCACCTCTGGGTTAAATTCAGCCTTTTAGTTGTAAAAATTTTTCAATAAGTTAATGTTTAATACACTTAAATGAAAGCCCTGCAGATAATGAAATGTTGATGTCTATACATTTGGATGGCAATAATTATGGTGGCTGTGGTGATGATGAGGCTGATGAATATGGTGGTGATGATGATGATGATGGTGACAGTGAGGATGGCAATGGTGGTGATGAGGGTGATTATGGTGGTCATGGTGGTGGCCATGATGGATGATAACTGATGATTTAGAGAATGCTGAAGGTGGGGTAGTAATGAAGTTGATGGTGAAGGAAATGATTTTTCTGATGGTTTGGTGGGGGACCCTGCTGAGAGGTATGGAGGACACAGGGTTAAAGGAAAGTTGAGACTGTGCTGGAACCCCAATAATCTCATCCTGAGACCGGCAGGAGTTCGACTGACTCCTTCCCTCCCCAACCTCCAGCCACCTGGCAGGCCCCAGCAAACCCTGATAAGTAACCAGGTAATTCAAGGCCTGAGTTTACTGGAGTTCACATAATTCAGCTATAAGGTAATAACAAGCCCCAGGCAATGAGAAAGTCCTTCCAGCTTATCTATGCAGCCGTCCCCTGCCAATCCTTTCATGAGACATCCACAGGCCACCCTGCCTACATCAACCCCCTTGCAGCTTATCCCCCAGCCTCTCCTTTCTTCTGCATAAAAGCACCCTCCCCAATCTAATAAATGAGCTGTTCACTGCAACTGTCTCCCAGTCAGTTATGCCCATGTGCTCATGTGTTCCCAAAACTCTGTTCTCCCAGCTCTATGGTCAGTGCTCAATGACCTCCAAGTAATCCACAGACCCACAGTTGTGATGATGATGAAAGTAGTAGAGGTGGAAAACATAATTACTTGTTATTATCTCAGCATGCTAGGAAATACGCTATAGAGAAGATGGTCGAGACCACAGGGCAGGGACAAAGGTCTACACCTGGGTCTCATAGGCCTCTCCCACACCCTCACTTGGCCTCAGCTGGACCAAACTAAGGGTATCCTATCAGCACTAGCAGTGTGCTAACTGAAGAGATATTGCCCAACAGTCATTGCTCACTTCTCAGTAGACAATGAATTTACCTTATTTTAAAAGTGCCCAACACAAGGTCAGTAAGCAAGGGGTTCTCCAAAACCATTTTATTCCTTTGTTCCTGGAATTCCCTGATGCTGTCACACTCTAGTCTAGAGAGACACCCATCAAAGACATTCTTAAGAAAGCGATCTTCACAACAGCTCGGGTAGAATCTGAGCTGGGAACATTTAAAATCATAAACCATCCAAGGAGAAAATTGTGCTTAATTATTCA
Organism: Zapus hudsonius; assembly: GCA_004024765.1. NCBI lineage: Eukaryota > Metazoa > Chordata > Mammalia > Rodentia > Dipodidae > Zapus > Zapus hudsonius. Next base: position 4,234 of record PVHP010022644.1, read on the forward strand.
CACAGTAATCCTGGCTGGCATATTGGTTAGGAAACCATGCCAGCTGCTGACAGCTCTGCTCCAACACCCTCCTCTCTCCTTCTCCCCTCTCCTCACCCGTCTGTGTTCCTTATCCCAGTAACTTCTGTAGAAAGGATTATGTCCAGTGTCTTTGTTATTGAATATTTTCATGTCTCTGTCAGGTTGGTCAAGCAGAATTGCATATCTATTTGGGAAAATTCTCAGTGAGGCAATTCCAAGAGAAATTACTTGGCTATTTTTAAAATGCATGATACCACTTAATTCTTTTCAGAACCTCTTCATTACTGCCTCAATCAACTCTCTAGAACTTGGATTACCTGAGCCTGGGAAATATGCCACCAAGGCATATCTTGTCACCTGTGCTTCAGGCCCATGTCCTCCTCCACCCTCTCCAGCCAGGTATCCTTGTCATTTCCTTCTCTCTCTTATGGTACAGGAATTGACAGTAGTTGGGCTAAGTTAGGAAACAGCTAAGTAGCAGATCCCATTCAGGTGTGACAGCACATACCTGTGAACCCAGCACTTAGGAAGCTAAGGCAGGAGGATCATAAGTTCAAGACCAGCCATGGCAACATAGAGAGACCATGTCTTTTTTAAAAAAGCAGATCTATTAGCATGGGACCCCAATATGGCAGGGTTCCAAGTATTCCATGCATGGAACAAATTGTTCTCATCTCAGAGCCAAGGAAAGGTCCCAATTCCCATCCTTTATGGAAGAGCTTAAGTCATAGTGTAAAAAACATGCAGAAATATGAAAAACTTTACACTGGTGAGGGGGCTGTACTTCCTGAAGGCAACAGACTCCAACCTGCTATTACAGAGAGAAGCCAGGCAGGAGTTTAGTAACATTTGGTATTTTGGCAAAGCATGACTATAAAACGGGCTATGTCCCTAGAATGGAAGGAGCGAGGTAGAGGATTGCAGAAAAGCTATGAGCATTCACACCGTGTGGGGCTAGCCTCTAACCTTCTTAAATTACAACACTTGCCGAAAGATAGGGCAACGTAAGCACATCATTGAGTGTGAGAGACGTAAGGATTGTGTGGGAGGACACAGTGGCCAAACCTTCTGAAATGCCAGCTTCCAGACTAGGAGGAGTCAGAGCATTCTCAAATGAGAAATGAAACCCTGATGGTCAGACAAGATGGATAACAGGACTGACAGTGTGAAACCAGGGTTGGCCTGCAGAACAGTATCTTCTTGTTAACATGTCTTCCCTTTGCAACCTAGCATGGTAAACTAGAAGAGGTGCTGGAATAGCACTCTTCCCAACCCTGGCTGCACATGGGGATAGGCTGGTGGTTCTGAAAAAGACATGCACCCATTTCATTGATCTTGGGTAGAACCTGTACATTAGCATTGAAAAAAATCTTTCCACATTGTTCACATGTTCAATAGATTTTGAGGACCAGACCTGAAAAGGGAGATTTTCAAGTAAGGAAAACATCCTTGAAGACCATAGAGTTGGAGTTCATATCAAGATCCTCCCCCGAAAAGACCAGGCCCAGTAGGTCTTTTCAGACAGATAGCTGAAGGAGCAAGGGCTCAGGCCAAGAGGGACGAAAGGAAGTAGAAGGCTCAGTTTAGAGCAGTGTGAAGCTGTGAATGGAGACACCTGGACAGAGGCAAGTGACAAGAAACATCTAAAAACTGGGTGGCCCATGGTGACTCTCAAGCCTTAACATGTATCAAAATCACCGGGAGGGCTGAGATTTACCTACCTTGTCAGACTCACACCCTCATTACTGATTTGATCAGTCTGGGCTGGGGTTAAGAATTTGCATGTTAAGATTGGCAGTGTTGCACAGTGGTGGAGTACTTGTCATCTCCTGTCATACAACAAACAAATCTCCAAACAACCATTATAAAACTTTGAAAGAAGAGTGACTGGACCTAGGAACACATGCTGTAGTGTAGTGGGTAAGACGAGATCTCCTCTTGGCCTCAGTTTTTTAGTAATTTATTTATTATTTTTATTAATAAGTAGAAACTCTGTTATGTACAAATCATGTGTTGGTACCACAGTTTCCCTCCTTCTTGTCCCCATTCCACTGAGGGCTCTCCTCAGTGGGATTGTCAGAATGGAGGGCTATGCCTTGTGCTAGCAGCAGACAGTTAGTGGTGGGGAGGGGCAATGCCTCTGCATATTCCCCCCACCATGGCTCTTACAATCTTCCCATCCCCTCTTCCATGATGTTCCCTGAGCCATGATGGGCGAGTTTTAAGTCTGCTTTAGTGTTGAGCTCTTAAGAGTCTCTGGGTTTCTGCTTTGGAACATTTTGAGTATTCTCAATGTCTGTCTCCATCACCCTGGCACAGGTTGTCAGGCTCACTGTGGAAGCAACACTCTTGCTCATCTTGCCACTTGTGTGAATTCACCTGGGCCCTAGCTGATGTGTTAGGTGTGGTTTATCTCCTGCCAGGGTGTCAGCTATCATTTCTGGTCTTGTTGGAGGAATTGAGTTGTTCAAGGTTCTTGATGCCTTCTGAAAAATGCAGACAGATTCTCCAACAGAGAGTGAGATCATTGTAGGTTAAATAGAACAAGAATTGTTATTTTGGAGAGATTATATGGAGTATAGCCTCTCTTTAGTCTTTCTGGCTAGTGGGAGCTTCCCTTTGGAGTCCAGATTGCTGGCCTCCATAGGAATTTGGCTTGGATCCCAGTTCCAGCTAGGGATGCCTTACCACTGAGAAGATCCCTTAGCCCATCAGAGAGCTTGTTGATTATCTACCTAGGTTGAGTGCCACTCTTGCACAGGTGTGTACTTCTTGTTATGCTGGCTTACAGCAGTATCCCTTGCTTTCTACCAACATCATTGGTCAATTTCCTCTGGCAGCTCAGGTAGCACATTCCAACATTATATGGGCTAACCAGCTGAGAACTGACTTCCTTCCAGATTTCAACTAAGTCTCTTGATGTTGTATGATAGCAGTTGGTGGTGTCTTCAGCAATAGGGTCTTATCTTTTACCTGGAGTGGGTAATCAAGTGCTTTGATAGAAACCTGTCTTATTTTGGGGACCTTGTAGGTCTCTCCTATCAACAGCTCAGTGTGTGTAGTAATCAATTTCTGGTACTGGCTGTTACAAGCCAGCATCAATTGTATTAGAGTGAGGCTTCATCTCACTCACTTCAGGTCCCTTCTCACCAGCTGACACCCCCATATTCCTTTGGAGGGTTATATATTTTAGCCTACTCTACCAATTCATTTTGGATTTAATTTTGTATATACCTGCCCCCACTCTCTCGTTCCCTTCCCCCAACTCCTTCCCTATTCTCTGTCTCTCAAGTTGCCTGCCAGGTCTTCTTACTATTCAAGCTGAAGCTGATTAGGAACCACAGATGAGGGAGAATATGCAGCATTTTTATTTCTGTGATTGTGTGAATTCACTGAGTATGATCTGTTCCAAGTCCATCCACTTTCCTGCAAATTTCATTATGTCATTTTTCCTTACTGCTGAGTAGAATTCCATTGTGGATATGTACCACAATTTTGATATCTATTCGTCTAGCAATGGGCATCTGGGTTGATTCCAATTCTTATCAATTGGGAATTGGGCAGCTATAAACATAGTTGAGCAAATATCTCTTTATTGAAGAGAGGCGCCTATAGGGTAGATGCCCAGGAGAGTTTCTTTATTATCAGTAAAATAGTTGCATTAGATCAGTGTGAGCTTCAGCACTATTGATGTGGACAGCTCCTGCCTGTGCATTCCATAATGTCCACTCATCAGATGTCAGCAGTATGCCCCTCCCCCTGGGCTATGAGAATGTCTCCAGACACTGTCAAATATACCCCAGGAGAACAAAGTGAAAACCACCCCTAGTTGAGAATACCAGTTTCTGCCAAGCATTCAGCTTTCTGGGTTTTTTTTTTTTTAATGGAGAGTGAAAATATCTTTTCTTATTTAATAGAAAATATCTCTGTTGTATAAATGTGATTATTTTCAAATCAAAGCTAATGAGTATGAAAATGTAGGTGTAATCTTATGCTGCTTATGGCATGTTGTAGTTACCTTCCTTTTCTGGGACAAAGCATCCAACCGAAAGCAGCTTATGGGAGGAAAGGTTTTTGATTTTGGCTCACAGTATTGATGGGAGGTTCCATGATGACAAGGGGGAACATGACTTGAGCAAAGGCTGAACATCACTTCTGTCACAGAAGGTGGAAACAGCAGCGGAAGAGTAAGTAACAAAGGGGAGCTGGCTGTAACACCGCTAAGCCCACCCCCAAAAGCACACCTCATCCAGCAAGCCTCCACCATTCAAATTGCCATCAGCTGTGGACCAAACATTCAAAATGCATGAGTTTATGGGGAGCATCTGACTCAAGCCACCACATGGTATTTTGATCTATGACAGAACATACACATAAAATAACCCCATAAGAATCTATTACCTAAGTGACATCATAGCTATTTTAATGGGTGGAAGTTCACAGTTATATTCACACAATAATGGAATTGCCCATATATGCAATCCTGAGAATATATCCTAAGTGTTAACTGATACAGGACTGTATTTGGCGAGGATGTGCTATGTACCCCCACTGGGGGAAGTGTCTAAATGTGTGTGCTTTGCTACCAGTTAGCTTGGTTTTTAAGATTTGACTTGCCTCTCTTAGTAACTGTTGGAAAATAAAATAAAATAAAATAATAACTGTTGGATATCAGCCACATGTTCTTTCTGTTAACTTTTTATTTTGAACCAATCTAGATTTGCAAAAATAGTATAGTTCTTACATGCCCCTGCCATAGCCAGCATGCATACATAGAAGTTTTTTAAACTGCTTTCTGCCTTACTTTGGCCTTTATAAAATAAGGCAGACATCTGAATTAGTTCTTGAAAGATGACTTGAGTGGAACAATTCATGTAGAATAACCAGAGAAGTGCCTCAATCTTATGAGGGTCTTCAAAAATTATAACCTAGTAATTTTTGTCTTTCTTACATCTTTAAATTTCTAACACCAATGCACCTTTATAGGAGAAGCAGACCTTATAGGTGCAGAGTTTACCTGGAAGCCTTAGCAATTAATCTGTGCCTCCCATGTGTGCACCACCATCTGCCTGCCCTTGCCTTTAATCCTTTCCTTCTCAGCCTACCTTTTTCTCCCCTCTGGCACTCTGAAACCTCTAGATTTTTCAGGGCTACAGGCTTCATCTGGGCTTCCTAGACTCTGATCAACTTCATATTCCTGTGGTTTGTCCCAAGGGTCGCAGTTGCTGCAAAAGTCATGAGCCGAGAAGAAGCAGCTGGTCTTCTGTCCAGCACAATGCAGGCTCACAGAAACTCCTGTATGTGTGTGTGTACCAAGGCTCTGACGTCTCCCCCAACTCTCTACCAGCCTGCTCATTCCTCTCTCTCAAGGGCCCCACCACAGAATTTTACACAAAAGCACAGATGCCTCCAATCCAAAAGTGCATCATAAATTCCTGCTGAATGCGAGATTTCTGGGCTTCAGTGTTTGGGGAGAGGCGCTGAGTCAGAGCAAACAGCAGGAGGGTCCTGGGCTCTAGCCTTGCCTTGGCCTTCACCCAAAGGTAGAACAACTTGTAAACATTAATTAAACTCACCTCCCCACTCTTGCATGGAGAATTCTCAGTACATTTTTATAAATTTTTGGACTGCAATGGAAGGAGGGAGCCAGTCTTTACCAGCCAGCTAACTTGCAAAGGGTGAGGGCAACAAGGGGCTCCAAGGCTGTGAGCCCCATGGAAGCCAGCATACATCCCCCTGGGTGGCCATCTTGCTGAGTGCTGGAGACTACCTCTGCCTGGAGGTAGTCTGCACATAGAAAAGAAGTTTCAGGTTCCCAGTAATTACTGGGTGCTCAAACCCATTCAGTCACTAGAGCTGTACTTCGGGATAAGAGCTGAATGCTAATTGCGGAACTGTCATGATTCCTGGCAAATCAGATATTCTCCGTGTCCCTCTCCCCTCCTCCTTCTCTCTCTCTGTAACCCCCCTACACACACACACACACACACACACACACACACACACACACACACACATCTCTACAGCCTCATCTCCTTGGAATTAGGATACCCTCAGCTGTTCTAGCAGCCAAACTCCACAGACACGCTAGAAGCTCACTTAAATCATGTGCTGGTCCTGGCTTTGACATTTTGCTTCCAATGATCCTTAGATATTGGAAGTTTCAGAGTATCCTGAGGCCTGGATAAGTGAAGCTAGCTGTGGTTGATAATTTTCATATATGTTTTAAAGGATTAAATGTAAAAATTATGTAAGTGGTTGAGTTTCCTTTCTGACTCTCCTTACCACGCTCAGAATGATCCAGAACATAGATCTGGTTACACTCCTAGGTCAAGCTTCAGCTAACAGAGCTCTCTGGATCCCAATGTACTTAAGCAACTGTAGTATTTCCTTAGAAAGGTACCCATAGCCTTTTCAGGTCTGGCCCAAACTTCCGTTGGCCATTATGTCTCATGTCATCCCTCCTCAGAGTGGATGCCCCACTTTGGTGGCTTGAATGTAAACTGTCTCCAAATTACATTAACCTCATCCTAATCCCCACCTGGTGGAGCCTTTGGGAGGTGGAGCCCTGCTGGAGGAGATGTGAACTGGAGTGGGCCTTAGGATTTATAGTTCAGCCCCATTTGCCAATGCCAGCCAGATCACTCTGCTTCCTCACTGCTGATGTGATGATGTGAGCCAGATTCCTGCTCCTGCCATGCTCTCCCCACCATGATAAAAATTCCTTTAAAAACTATAAGCCAAAATAAACTCTTTCCTTCCATAATCTGTTGCTGGCCATGTGATTTTTGCTAGTGATGAGAAGGTGATTGCTCTTCCCACCTCCAGAGAGGACATTATTCACTTTCTGCCTAATCATGCACTTACTGTAGAGAAGCAGGGGTTACATAAAACAAGATAGGACCAAGCTGCAGTAATGGTGCTCACATGTGTCCTGATATACTTAAGCATCATCTATACATCAGGGCCACTACTATGGACTTCATTTAACCCTTAAAATAAGCCCAGGGGTGAGGGACTGGTATTCTCATGACTGTGAGGTGGCCAAGAGCACCTGATCTAGGACCCGCTGGACTGGATTCAAATCTCAGCAGCAGTGGACAGACCACTCCACTCTCCATGCTTCTGTTTCCTCATAGGGAATGGGGGTGATGAGTTAAAGTGCTCCCTCCAAGGATCCTAGTGAGGCCAAAGTAAGTGAGTATACATAACTCAGAGCAGTAGCTCCAAGTGATCAGCATGGATATACTTCAGTTACCAATGCAGAGGGAAGCCAGATTCCAAATGAAACATGTCCTTGCCACGGTGCTATAAATGTGAATGTGAGTGACCACAATTCTCTTTGGACACGCACTCAGGCCCATCTGCAAAAGGTTCAGGTACAGACATAATGTCTGTCCTTCAGTACTGGAGGCCACAGGACAGTTGCCCATGTAATGACTTCAGATTTTCAGCTGTGTTGCCCACTGCTGAAATGCAGGGAGACATTTCCCACTGATTGGCTCACCAGGTGAAGAGCATCCAAGATGCAATCAGAGACAAGAAGCCCCGATTCACCTTCCTTGGGGAGGAGATCAGCCTGAATCCTTCCGTGGGCATCTTCATTACCATGAACCCTGGCTATGCCGGCCGCACGGAGCTCCCAGAGAACCTCAAGGCTCTTTTCAGGTGAGTGTCAGCTTGGCCTCTAGTAAGAACCCCCAAAGAGAAGTTTCTTTTATTTTCCCACTGAAATGTATAACATATATGTATGTATTTTAATGAATGTTTAGAAAAGTCAAATTTTAAAAATCTATTTTTCCTATAATGGCATCTCCAGCAAAATTATTCTTTATTGTAGTTCAGTTCTTTATATGTTTATTTTTTCAAATTTTATACTCTTGCGTTTACATTGGTGACTTATGCATAGTTTTGTGTTTTATGTCAGTTTAGCATGAAAATTTTCTCCTACCAGATATCTAATAAATCTCATTTCATGCATACACATTTTTCTATCTAGTACATGGTCCACAATGTAATTAACTAGTCCCTCATGGCTGAATATTAAGATTATTTCTAGCATTTAAAATAAATTCATGCATAATGCTGTAATGTACATATTGTATATAAATCTTTTTTCTGTATGCATGATTATTTTGTTTGGCTAACTTCCCAGAAGTGGAATTACTGAGTTAACGAGTAGGAACATTTTTAAGGCTTTTGATACACATTGCCAAATTACTTTCTAAAAAGCTCAGTACCAGATTACACTCCTAGTAGCTCTCTGTAGGAACACCACTTTTATTTCACCCTGGTCACCTGGTCATTGCACAATGCAATGTTTCTAAATCTTCTTTATTTTGATTAAAAAAAAAAACACAAATGCCTCTCCTAGCTGGAGCCAGAATCCACATTCTTTTTCGAGTTGGCCCAACAAAGAGAAAACCGAAGGATGCTTCCTGCTTTCTGGTCTTCTGCTTATTAAACTTTTATTTAAAAGAGACTGTGGGGAGCTATGATAATGCTTTTTGTCTCATTCTGATAGTGGAGACCCAGTGCTCTCTGCCTGGGGAAGTGGACTGCAGTCTATCAGGGCCTTTCTAAGGTCTTTTGTGTCTGCTGGCCTTGAACTTGCGCTCCTGCAGCCTCAGCCTCCCTGGTGCTGGGATAACAAGAGGTGCACCTCCACACCTGGCTCAGGCCCTCACTTTTAAGTCATTTTAGATGTAACAACTCTCTGGGTCACACAAGAGTGGAGTGCTGTCATTCATGCAGGTCCTATTTTAACCAAAAAGTATTGAAATGTCAGCAAGCTGCACACACAATGCCACAGAATCCTGCTTTGTTTGCTATTTGCTTACAAAAAGTTGTTTTATTTTTTTCTTTGAAGTAGGGTCTCACTGTAGCCTAGGTTAACCTGAAACTCACTCTATAGTTCTAGGCTGGCCTCGAACTCACAGTGATCCTTCTACCTCTGCCTCCTGAATGCTCAGATTAAAGGCATGTGCCAAACACGGGGTTACAAAACATTTTAAGTAAGCTTTGGAGGCAGAGAGAAGTGCAGGTAGGGTATTACCCACATTCGAATTATTCCTAAGCTAGTGATGGTAGCAGCACTTGGGAGGCTGAGGTAGGAGGATTGCCATGAGTTCAAGCCAGCTTTTGGCTGTGGAGTGAGTTCCAGCTCAGCCTGAGCTATAGTAAGACCCTGCCTTAAAACAAACAAACAAAAGAATTCTTCCTCATTTTCTCTCCCCAAATTTAAAGGGAGCTCATTCTAGTCAGGTAACTAAACACCATAGACCCAACGTCATAAACAATACACAGTTCTCCCAGTTCCAGAGGCCAGAAGTCCTGAGTCAAGTTGTTTGTCCTGTGAGGACCCATTTCTGAGTTTCTGACAATTACCTTCTTGTGTCTTCCCATGGCAGGAAGCAGGTGAGCTCACTCTCTGACTTCTTCATAGATCCCAGTAACATTCCTAAGACCATTACCCTCATGGCCTAACCCTCACCCAAAGGTCCCACTTCCTAATGCCATCACTGGGGATTAGGATTTCTACATGAGTTTTAAAACAACATGGACATCTAGATAGTCTATAACATATATCCACAGAAGAAAATTTGGAAATAATGAGAGAAGTATTTTTAAAAAGCCCTTAATTTTTACAAAGTCCACCAGGTACCATGAGAAAGCAGATGGATTCCGTGGTTAATAACCCTGATCACTAGAGTTAGCTAGTAACCCAAACAGAAAACAGCAGAAGTGGAGTTTGAACTCAGAACCTCGGCTCCTCTGGGCCCTGCTGTCACCTGCAGAAAACCCTGTACCTCTGCATTTTCCTTCTATTCTGTGCTAACATTACGTTCAAAGCTGGGGCCAGCTCTGTGCTATTAGTATCTTGCTTTCATTGATTGCTGCTTTCCGATGCCACTTAATAATCTCTTGCTACAGCTTTCTTTTTCACGACCACACTGCATTCTGTTGGAAACCTCAAGTTCAAGTTGCCATATCATTTTGAGAATCTGAGTATTTGGTGGCTCAAGAGAAACTATGCACTTGAATGGAATAATTTTTTTTAAAAAAAATGTACCCGTATAGAGAAAATGTGATTTAAAAATGTAACAACATTAGGTTCTTGGTGACACTTGTGATGGTTAATCTCTGTTGTCAACTTGATGGGATTGGAAGATCACCATGGAAATAAATCTCTAGGCATATGAGGGAGTTCTAGATCAGTTTAATTGTGGTAGGAGGACCCACCCTAACCTGTGGGCAACACCTTCCGTGTGCTGGGGTCCTAGTCTGTATAAAGAGGAGAGAGCTAACTGAGCACCAGCACTCATCAGTCTCTGCTTCCCTATGGAGGAAGGAATGTGGACAACTGCCTCATTGTCCTGCCTCCCCTCTGTGATGGGATAACATCTCAAACAGTGAACCAAAGCATTCCCTCCTTCCTTAAACTGCTTCTCGTCAGGTATTTGATTATAGCAACAAGAAAGTAGCTAAGACAATACCTAACTAATTAATGAACAAAATTTCCTTTTGAAATCAAATGTTCCTAGTATTCGATGAAAAAAGAAAAAACATAGTAAATCCTTACGGGTAGACAAAAGTCCCAGACATTCTCTATTCTCATGTATGTTGTCTTGTGTCAAGGTGGGGTGAATTGGTACCTACCTTAGACCTCAATAGTACAGATTTGCATTTGCATGCAAATAAATTCAGAATGTCTTGATGGGGGAGGAGAAGCCCATCTTGAGGATGAGGTAAAGGGAGACACACAGGAGACACCCAGGGACACTCAGCTCCTCAATCTCAGCTTCTAATCTATTTTACACAACTTACCTCATTAAGTACCACCATGTTCAAGAAACATTGGTCTCAAGATGTAAGTAAGACATGAGGCCATCTTCTCACATTATCCACCACCCTGGGTAATATGGCACACATTCTGCATTTTGATTAACTCTCATGGCTCCATGTGTGATCTCAGTATCTTGTCTTGTTATCTGCACATCAACTTGGCATTTTGGCTTCTGTCTCTCTGCATCCAGGCCTTGTGCGATGGTTGTTCCAGACTTTGAGCTGATCTGCGAGATCATGTTGGTAGCAGAAGGATTCATTGAAGCTAGGTTATTAGCCAGGAAGTTCATCACTCTTTACCAGCTGTGTAAAGAGCTTCTATCCAAACAGGTAAGATCTCCAGGAGGACTGACAACCACGCATCAGGCCATGGTCCTAACTCTGGAAGGGTCCTGGGGCTGATGTGCTAGAACTTTCATATAGAAAGTCACTAAACTCATAAATATCTTAAAAGCTCTGAGTACTTCCTCAATAATGGTTTATGTTTGGGTTGGAGAGATGGCTCAGAGGTTAAGATGCTTGCCTGCAAATCCTAACAACCCAGGTTACATTCCCCAGAATCCACATAAAGAGAAAAGCACAAAGTGCTGCATGCATCTGGATTTCATTTGCAGTGGCTAGAGGCCTTTGCACATCCTCCCCTTCTCTCTCTCTCTGCTTAAAAATAAATATATTTGTTAAAGTTTATTTTCAATTTTCACTCAGCATTTTTCAAGTCTTTGTGACCACCAAAATCATTTTTAAATTAAGTTCACAACTTCTCATACACACTGGGGTTCCATGCGACACACTACAATGGCCAGTGAAAATACCTGAAGGGAATGTTCTCTAGCTGAAGAGACACGAGATGGAGAGGTTGTTAGGGCATTTGAGCATTTGAGCATAACAGCTCCATACTTCTTATCACTGGTTGGCCTTAAATGTGGTTAGTTGCACCCCAGAAAATAATACCTTAACAAAGTATGACCTGCAAGTTTGATACCCTGCTTGAAGGATTCCCTGGAAGGACAACTGACCAAGGACAGGGATTTTCCCAGTGAGTGTCAGCTTGCTTTGATCAGCATTACTGCCTGATCCTTCAGCCCTGTGAAGTCTCCCTGGGGTGCATTGGGGAGGAATCCCATTTCCTTTATATTTTCTTTCTCATTGTATTCTTTCTCGAGGTTCTTTACCAAGCCCCTGACTTCTGCGCTCATAGCTCTACCCCAAACCTCTCTTTTAGCTCTAAACATATCATGTCAATGGTCTAGCCTGTCAGTCTTCCTGGGCTGGGCATTTGAAGAACACAACCACTCCACACATCAAAAGCTTCTCTTCCCTGGCAGCTCCCACCAAGCCCACTGACATCGTGCCAGAGTGTGGAAGCACACTCATTGTCTTGTTAATGCTGAGAGTCAATGACATTTACTATTTTTATTTCACCTACATCTGATCATGAACAAACTGCTATTGTTTTTACTGTTTTCTTTCCACACTCACTGATATTACTGTAGTTCCAACCACACATATCTCTTGATTCACTCTTGCATTTGCCTCCTGACTGATTTCTTTTCCTGGAACTCAGTTGCACTAATCCACTTGTTAAATATTAGCTTGAGTGATTATTTTCAAATGCTGCTCAGTGGTCTTAAGATAAAGAGCACATCTGATCACTCTAGTGAAGGCTGCATGGTGCTCTGTGTCCTGTGTATCTCTACAGCTCATGCTCACAGCTCTCTTCCTCTTACACTGCATGAGTCTTCTTTGAGTCCCTTGAAATTGGTTGTCTTCTCCCCTCTAAGCCGGTCAACACTCTGTTTCTGCAGCCTGGACCAATCTTTCTCATCTAGGTCTGATTGCTTCTAGACGTCCTTAGTCCCTTTTCCATTAGGGCATTCCCATCCACCACCTGAGCTCCACACTGCTGTGCCCAAGGAGCGAGACCCCCACAGAGACCACCAGGGAGACCAAGTCCAATGCAAGCACATGAGGATCTTTATCACAAGCTCGAGCTCAGGCCACTATCACACACACACACACACACACACACACACACACACACACACACACTGGCACAGCAGCTGTGGGGATGCGACAACTGGACAGGTACAATTTTGGGTATTTAAGGGCAAAAAACGCAAAAACCATAACTGGGGACTTTCCAAGCTTCTGCAGGTGTGGCTTTGATGTGTCAGAATAACCTGACTGCAGACAGTCAAGGACCTTTTATGTATCTTATCATCTTCTGGCTGAGTCTAAGAGTAGTAAGATATCTTTTGGCACACGGACATGTCTTTTATGAGAACATCTGTTTGAGGTCAGCTCTTAGGGCTGAGCACACAATGGAGTTCTTAAGGCTATTTTGATCCTTTCACACACAACCACTGAGTCTGTCTTCCTTGCCCTCGGAAAGTTTCCTTTGTAGCACTGGTGAAACAAGAAACCAATATGAACTATGTTTTTGGTAGTGCTGGGAATCCAATTCAGGGCCTCACGCAAGCTCTGTGCTTTGCGCTGCACACCAGCCTGAGGAGGGACAGTTCTAACTGTTCTCAGTGAGTGTGTGGAGCACATGTGGAGGTCTCAGCCCACTTGCACCTGCTCTAAGAGCTCACATGCTCCTCCTCAGCAACCTTTCTACCTTCTGAATGTATCGGGAGCAGTCAGATAGGTTTAAAAATGGCCCTTTGGTCTCCCAAAGCCCCAGTCCCTTGCATGTTTTGTGTCTGCTGGTCAAACTAGGCAGGACCAGGCCAGGAACCTAGAATTCAGCAACGAGGATGTTCTATGTTGTTCGTCTTCTCACCCTCAGCCTGGGCTGCACAAATGACCTCTGGCAGGTCTTAGCAGTAATCCTGTGTCCCTGCACCTTGGGTCTCAGCTGTGTCATTTCCCCTCAGGACCACTATGACTGGGGCCTGCGGGCCATCAAGTCTGTGCTGGTGGTGGCAGGATCTCTGAAGCGAGGAGACCCTGACCGGCCGGAGGACCAGGTCCTGATGCGCTCCTTACGAGACTTCAACATCCCCAAGATTGTGACTGACGACATGCCTGTGTTCATGGGCCTGATTGGGGACCTCTTTCCTGCACTGGATGTCCCCCGGAGGAGAGACCTGAATTTTGAAGCCTTGGTTAAGAAAGCAGTGCTGAGCCTAAAGCTGCAGGCTGAGGAGAACTTTGTGCTCAAGGTATGTTAGACCCCTCACGGGGCTTCTCTGCTCAAGGTGTTTTGAGCCCTCAGGAGGCTTCTCTGCTCAAGGTAGAAGCTGCACCTTTAGGGCAAGCACAGCCAGCTTAATGGCAGTAAGAACCACTTTGCCATGCTCTTTTCTCTGCTGCAGAAGCCAGGAGAACACATAGAGAGCCTGGGACCACCCCGCGTCCATTAAACAGTGGATTAATGAAGTTTCCACCTGGGGTGGATCTTTAAATGTGATTAAAATAGTCTCCATCAGAATAAAATATACTCAGGACCTATCTCTCTAATGAGGAGACCCAGGGCCTGGTTTAAGGCTAAAGGGGACAAACTGACCGACCATGAGCTAAGATGAAATGCTTTGGAGTTGAGTGTGTTACAGTTTTCATTAGGGGCAGAATTCATTGATGAGATTTTAGGGCTTTGAACACAAGGTTCTCTGTGTTTTTTATCCCAACTCTGTATTTCTATGAGTCTCTCGTTTTCACTGTGCATTTTTTGTCAGAAGGTGAATTTTCAGAACCTATGCTATGCCATGATGGTAGAAATGCCTGCGTGTAGGTTTAGCTTGTAGTAAAAGACATTTGTCACAAAAAGAAGGATCAAGGCTTCTGAAGCCCAGAGACATGGGCAGGGTTTTCTTCCTGTTCAATTACAGGTGTGAGGAACACATGTGCATCTCTTTAGAGTTGACAGTGGTTTTATACACTGTCTCGGTCTGATTCCCAGCAACCCCCGAGGCAGACGATATACAGAAGAGACCCTTTCCAGGTGGGGAAATTAAAGTCCCATCTCCTCTCCAAGATAGACCAGTGGGAAAGTGCATGCCCTGGAAGAATGTAAGGCAAAATGAAAGTTTCCCTGACTTCTCCAGGAAGCATTTTCAACATACAATATGCTTGTTGGTACAGATTAAGCCCTTCTGTATATATAATTGAATGAACTGGAGTCTATTTTTATTATTACCAGTAAGTGTGCATTTTCATTCCTGGAATTCCCTTTACAAAAGACAGAAAAAATGGTTTTTTGTCCTTTGCAAATGGCTGACCCATCCCATTCCTCATCTTCCTCCTCCCAAGTTCAGCGAGTAGGCTTTTGAAGTTGAAACTACTCAATATAGAGTGAAAGGGATCAACACAGGGTGGTATTTACAAAAGAGAATGTATGAGAAGCAACCAGAAGTCTAGTATGTTGCCATCTATATATAAAATAATGGAAACCTGGATAGAGGTAAGTGCATCAAGACAGGTCATGATATAGAACTCCCTGGATACCAGGCTAAGAGCTTTCCTTTTAAAGGGTCTCATTCTAAGAGGTACCTGATTAGGTTCAAGAAATTCTCATAGCTCTCAATGTGCCCTTAGACTTAGGACAGGCTGCATGTTTGGAAGCCCTGTGAGGTCTCTTCAGGGCATCTGGCTCTTCTTCTCCTGTGCTCTGCACCCTTTTCTTGCCAGAGTCTCTCTTTTTTTTTTTACTTGTCATTTGGGTGACATTCTATTTCCTTCTTTTCCTCCTCTTCTTTTCCATGGCTGCTCGCTTCTCTTCCACTAGGACAGAAGCTGTGTATTAAAGGTTCTTGAAGCCCAGGACTATACCCTCACCCACTTACATCTTGGAACAGAGGACAGTATCTCCACCCACTTTGCATTTGCACTGTTTACTTAAACTTCTAAACAATAACTTCTGAAATCTGTCTCATGGAGCTCTAGTGCCATGCTAAGACCCCTGAAAGCCAGAATAGAATATTTCCAAGAAACAAACTCATAGTTTTGCAGAAAGTAGGAAAGGGATATCACAATAAATTTTGGAAAAGAAGGTGACAGTGAGTTTGCAGATCCAGCAGAGCATAGGGTGTGAACTGAAGAGACTTAGAGCTTCAGGGGAAGAGGGATTGGGAGGCAGTGCTCTGCCCAGCAGAACCCTGGGGAAGCCCTGGGCTTGGGGTTGTTGTGTAGGAGGGCACCAACGAGAAGAGAACGGAACATAGCCAGAAAGACATCAGTCAATCTGTCTGCTCTATAATTTTCCCATTTGGCTTCTCCCAACACCTCCTCCCAGTTCCCAATTCCCAAGTGATGCAAACCACAGGTGCAGCAAGACATTTAACTCAGAAGCCAAGAAGGGCACAAACAAAAAAAAAGAAATTTAAGAAAATTCAATCAAGTCTTTGGGGGATGGGGAACTAAAATGGACATGTCAGAGTCCTGGTGCCTTTTTCTTCTCCCTGTGGTCTTTTAACAGAAGGCAGCTGCCTGCTCACACCCCCCCAGTGAAGGGCAAGGTCACGGGCCAGCATCTGACCAGGTCCACACAGCTGCCACAGTGGGACCACTCAGCCAACCACATCACCTTCTGTCATGTCACAACCTTCATGCTGTCACCTCTGCCTGGAGTAGCCTTCCTGTGCATATCCTGGGCCAACTCCCTGGAGCCCTGTTCCAAACGTTCCCTTCTTGACAAAGTTCCCTTTGTTCCCATTAACTTCAAAACTCCCCTGTTCCCACTGCACTCTGTAAACACCTCTCCTACAGCACTGATCACTCATATTGTGACTTTCTTCACAGTCACACTATGGTATCATCTCTGAATGGCCCTTTTCTGGTACCTTCTCTAGTACTTAGCTGGTGACTAAAAATTACATGGATCCATGACGAATGTTTGAAGAGATGGATTGTCCTGCCTTCGTGTTTTAGACCCTGTTACGTTCTGTGGGAAATAACCTTCCGATATCTTCACCCACCAAAGTGGCTCACAGAGAAGCAGGCAGCACATTGAGGAGTGGCTAACTGGTCCCCCTTGCTTGCTTTCCTGTCTCCCAGGTGGTCCAACTGGAGGAGCTTCTGGCTGTGCGGCACTCTGTGTTCGTGGTGGGCGGTGCTGGGACGGGCAAGTCGCAGGTCCTGAGGTCCTTGCACAAGACCTATCAGATCATGAAACGTCGCCCTGTCTGGACGGACCTGAACCCCAAAGCTGTCACAAATGATGAACTTTTTGGCATCATCAACCCAGCCACACGAGAATGGAAGGATGGTAAGAGAGACATTCCCCAAAGAGAACCTTCCTGCTACCCATCAAGGTTCCTGGTTAGGCTTGGAGGTTGAGGGATGAATTGCAGAGGAAAGGTTGTTAAGTGGATTGAGGAGGGCCACAGACGACTGGAGGAGAATTTCAGCTTCTCAGATGTCCCTCCCCCAAGACTTCTTCTAACCCCCTTTTTGAGAGCGCCTGAAAGGATAAAGCAGGTGGGCGATCAGCGGCACTTGGATGGTTATAACACCTGGCGTGGATTATAGGTAATCCGATGGCTCATTCCCAGACAATGGACTCATTCTCTCACACAGGGGGGGCCTCACCCCTGGGCCCTGACCCAGCAATGAGGGGGAAGCTGCCTGCTAGGAAATGCTGTGCTTGAGCTCAGTCCCTGAGGATGCTGGGGAGGCCATCTTCATTGGGAAGATTCTACAGGGCCATGTTCCCTTCCATAGCAATGAAGATGACTCCAGAACTATGTTCACCTGTGTGAAAATGTCAACTTTTTCTTCTGATGTCTGACTCCATTTGAGCCAAACAATCTGCATTTCTTTAATTTTGGAGCTTCAATCTGAGGCCCAGAGCACGGGAACTTCATGAGCTGTGTCTGAATTTCATTTCATTGCTAGTGAAGTTTATCATCTTTCTCTCTTAGTCTTAGGATTCTTCTGTGTTTTATTTCCCCTCATTATGTTGCATTGGTTTGTCAGAGCACATATAGGTTCATAGATGGTAATAGCTTCTTATCTCTTATATGCATAGATGTGTTCTCCTATCATTGATCTGTAGACATTTCATGACATATTTCATTGTACATTTTTAATACCCACAGTATCAATCTTTTTAAATATTTTATTTATTCATTTTCAAGCAGAGAGATACACACAGAGAGAGATACACACAGAGAGAGAGAAAGAGAGAGAGAGAGAGAGAGAGAGAGAGAGAGAGAGAGAGAGAGAGAGAGAGAAAGAGAGAGAGGGAACCAGGGCCACCACCTTTTGAGTCTGGCTTATGTGGGTACTGGGGAATTGAACCCGGGGCCTTAGGCACTGGAGGCAAGTGCCTTAACTGCTGATCCATCTCTCCAGCCCCTATTGTGCATTTTTTAAACAAGGAGATTGTGTCTTTCTGGCCTTTTTTTAGTAGCTGGGATTCCTATTCATTTTTAACTCTCGTTTTCTGCTACAGACAGTATCATAAATTTGGTCAAGAAGGAATCTTGCACATGAACATTTTTTAGTCCATCTGGAATTTATTTTGGGGTGTAGATGAGAAAATCAACTTATTTTCTTCCAGATGGATAACTAAATGTGCCAGAATCATTCACTATACACAGCAGTCTCCCTCAAGATCTAAACCCCAGCCTGTCACTTACTGGGTTCTCTTCTTCTCTTTGTCTGATCCCACATAATACCCTGTTTCCGTTACTGTCACTTTATAGCATATTTTTCTATCCAATGAGGTACATTGCTTCCCAAGATTCTTTTATTATTTTTTAATAGTCTCAGGTATTTCTGTTTCCATATTAAATTTAAGCTTGGCAATATAACTCAATATTTTAAACTTCGTTATAATTCTAATTAAAAGTTCAAGTCATATGTTAAATTTAAGGAAAGTGACAAAGCAGATGTAACCATCAAGAAAGTGTGTTCACTAAAAACTTAATTTCAAAGCAAATGGAATAGAGCTTTTTAGATTTTTTAAGAGAATTTGATAAAATGAACATACAGTGGGCTATATATTTGACTTGTCTTTTTCCATTTTTTACAAATATTTTATTTATTTGCAAATAGAGAAAAAGAGACAGACTATGGTCATGCTAGGGCCTCTAGCTGCTGCAAATGTACTCCAGATGCATGTACCACCTTGTGCATCTGGCTTTATGTGGGTACTGGGGAAATGAACCTGGGTTGTTACATTTTGCAGACTAACACTTTTTAACCACTAAGTCATCTCCCAGCCCCCTTTATCAGAATTTGATGGTTTCAGTAGACAGAAAAGAATTATAAATATAGACAGACTTGAACATGCATCATTGAATTTAGCACAGTACCTACAATCTGCATTTTATAAGTAGAAAATATTCCTTTCTTGCTTGGTTCATGGAACATTTTCAAAAATTAAGAATTCAGTTGGCTGTGGAGGAAGATATAGTGAATTCAAAGATATCTATTTATAGGCCTCATTCTCTGAGAATGTAACAAACTTAGAAACAACCAGCAAGAAAATAAACTGGAATAATTTTCCTATATCAGAAAGAAAATGTAATTGAAACCCTTCTAGGAACCAGTGAAAGGAGTAGCTCATACAGAATCCATGGGAAGATCTAAAACCTACAAGAAAAAAACAGAAGCCCTATCATAGAAAGTGAACAAAGTTACTGTCCATATTTGGTAGCTATTCAAACTAAACTCAAAGGGGGAAAAATAGGTATTGCATTTAGCTTCATGTTGCTGATAGAAAGCACCTGATCAAAATCAGCTTGTGGGAGGAAAGGGTTTATTTTGGCTTACAGACTCCATCATGGAAGAGAAACCATGCATGAACAGAGGCTGTTCATCACCTCCTGGACAGCAGAAGCAGGAGAGTGTGCCCAACACTGGCAAGGGAAGCTGTGTATAATATCCCACCCTCAACAACCACCTTCCCTAGAAATTCCAATACCCAAATTTCCACTAGCTGGGGATCTAGCTTTCAAAGCACATGAGTTTTGGGGGGGCACCCAGTTCAAACCACCACACTAGAGAAAAAAAATAATTAAGATAAAATCTGAAATTAGTCAGAGGACCAAAAATATTGAAAATATAATTATTTGTTCTTTGTAATAACCAATAAAGTTCATTGTGAGCATTATTAATAGAGGGATGTATAATAATATGTATGATTAAGAGCTAGGAAGGGTAATATAACAGTAGATACAGATAAGATTAAATTAAAAGAATATTTAATTAGCTGATACGATATTTGGAAAACTAGAATAGATTTCCCCTCGCAAAATGAAAATTAATTTTATTTGATCAGTAAGCAGTAGTTATGGACAAACTCATGAAAATGAAAATGTAAAGCCAGTAGAAAATAAAACAAGTTATTTCAAAATCATAAAAAGGATAGCTCTGAAATCATTTTACAGAACAGAGTAAACTTGATACCAGCTTCTTCATAGAATCAGAAGGAAATCTCGGGGCTGGGATGTGGCTCAAGGGGTAAGAGCACTTGCTATGCAAACATAAGGACCTGAAATTCAATCCCCAGCCACCACATGAAAAGCCAAGTGTAACTGCCTCCACCTCTAACCACAGCACCGAGGTGGGTAGCGATAGAAGGACTTCTGAGACTTGCTGATCAGCCAGTCTAGTTGAAAGTGGTGAACTCCAGGCTCAGTGGAAGACCTTGTCTCAAGGAAATAAGGCAGAAGAGTAATAAAGGATACTGGGTGGCCTCCAGCCTTTGCACATATGTGCATGAGGCACGTGTATTTGCACACGCATATACCATATACACACACCACCACCAAACCACACAAGAGCTCATTTCAATTTTACTTATTAATATAGATGCAGAAATTCTAAATAAAGTATCAGTAAATAAGATTCAACAATATCTCAAAAGAATAAGACAGTTTGACCAAGTACATCTATTTGAGGACTAAACAGATAGGTCAATTAATTTTTTCATAAAATGTAACAAAATAACTGTCAAATTAAAGTGGAAAACATTTTCTCTATAATACTAAAAACGTAAAATTATTTCTAGCAGAAAGTTCTGAGCCAAATAGGATCCAAGGAAATCTCTTAAATATGATTTAAAAAATTTCTGTACCTGAAACCAAAAAGAAAATAAAACCAACTCTGAATTATTATGCACTAAAGTCTTTTCCATTAAAAAATGGAAACAATGGAGCTGGAGAGATGGCTCAGCAGTTAAGGCACTTGCCTCCAGAGCCTAAGGACCCAGGTTCAATTCCCCAGTACCCATGTAACACCAAATGCACAAAGTGATGCATGCATCTGGAGTTTGTTTCCATTGGCTAAAGGCTCTGTTGTGCCCATGCTTTCTCTCTCTCTCTCTCTCTCTCTCTCTCTCTCTCTCTCTCTCTCTCTCTCTCTCTTTCTTTCTCTCTCTTCCTCAGCTTACAAATAAACAAATACTTTTAAAGGGAAACAAATTAGGATGATCTCTTGTCGATATTATTCAGCATTACTTATGACAATTTAAGAAAATGCAGTAAGACCAGAAAATGGAATGCATGGCATGAGTTGGAGGGAAAGTTTTCCTAATCCTGCAATGGCAAAGCTAGAAATTCTTAGAAATTCTTGAAACATCATTAAAACACAATAAAGTTAAGAACATGTATTAAAAATAACAGAACATAAAATAAGCATACAAATTTGGTTGCTTTTCTCTACACTAGGAAGCCAGAAGTAGAAATACAGAGGGAGAAAATCCCATTAAGAGTATAACAACTATGAAATATTTAGGGGTATTTTGGTTTTAGAGACTGTAAGTTTTTTTGTGAACTTAAGACAATATCTACATAAATGAAAAATGCATACAGTATTGTGATGGTTTTGTTGTCAACTTGACCTTTTTAGTAATCTTGGGTGGGTCTTCTCTCAGGATGTTCAGAGGAAGGCAGTCCTCTCCGTAAGGGGAAGGATGTAAGGAAGCTCAGGGGAGCTAGAAATGAACATCCCTTCCTGGGAGGGCAATGCAGGAAGGAAATTCCAGAGATTCAGGAAGCCAACAAGTCTGGGAAAGGGTTGCAAGACCCTGCCCTAAGGCTATATAAAGGGGAAAGAAATCTCCCTCTCTTCCCCTGACTGGTATTGTGTGTGTGGTGCTGGCAATGGGTTTCTCTCTCTGCTTGGACCTGTGAAAGGGGACCAGCCTCTTTCACCATAATGGAGCTTCCCCTGCATCTGTACCTTCAATAAATCCTCTCCTCCCATAACTGTGCCTGGTTTGGAGGTTCATCCCAATGGCGTGTGGCTGACTACAACAAATATTATTGAATGGGAAATTTTATGTTACCCAAAATAATATCTATATTTCAAAGTAGTAATAACTACTACTTGAGAATAACTTGAATATTTTCCCAAAGCCTGTCTTACCCAGGTTTTGCCAAGGCAACAATAACAATGGCCAAAAACAAACAAAAAAACTTTATCTTTAAAAAGTTTAATGTAAGTCTGTCATGCCACAGTCACTTACTGACATGATTTATTGGGTCCTTTGTCACTTAAAAAGCTGGGACTATCAAGTCTTACTGTAACTGTTTTTATAGATGTTCTGAAGTTTGTCTGGAGTACGGGAAGAATGGACCCTGGGCACTGTCAAGTTTGGGGTTGAGAGATACACAGTCTGGTCTGACTCCTGAGTATTGCAGCCAATGGAGAAAAGCTGTGCTAAGAAAAAGGGTCAGTGGTGAAACGGAAAATAAGTCTTCCATAATTCCTTTTAGGATTGTTCTCTTCCATCATGCGGGAGCATGCCAACATCTCCCATGATGGGCCCAAGTGGATTCTATTGGATGGTGACATAGATCCCATGTGGATAGAGTCTCTGAACACCGTCATGGATGATAACAAGGTATGAAAGGGGAAAGGGAAATTCCTACCTCATTCTCCTTACCTGTGAGGTCAGTTCCCAATGTGGAAGTACATCTGGAAATCTCCCACACGGTGGGCACGCAGAGTAAGCTACCATCACCGGTGTATTTAGAAGACACCTCAGAATTGGTCTGCTTCCACTTTTGCCTTGGCCTGCTTGGGCATGGTTGCCATTTTCTTCAGAATCATCTGCCTGTGGATTCATTCTATAGTTATAATTCATTCCTTTTTGATAAATAAGGAAAGTTAAGTATCAGAAACATTCTGAGCCTGTCAGGCAGCATCCAGGATGATACATCTCTATCCATCAGGAGTACAGATTATTATATCAATGAAGACTACCTGTTGCCAGTTAAGTGGCTGTTCAGCTGGTCGCTTCTAAACTTGTTTACAAAGCACATCCAGATTGGAAATGTTAAGGTGGCCGCAGCATTCATAAACTCATTAGAATAAATGCATGCTCTCCCAGCGGGACTACTCATCACCTCTAAAAAGTCCCAGTTTTTAATATTGTTGCAGTAGGGCTTATGTTTCCAGTAAATGGTTTTTATGTGTTCTGTCAACCCCGACCATCAAGAACCCACCAAACACCTACCAGCTGACAATGTATCTGTGTCAGTCACTTTTCTCATCGCTGTGATAAAATATCTGACAGAAAATCCTTAAGGGAGGAAGGACTGGCTTTGGCTCAGAGTTTGAGAGGGGAATTTCCACAGTTGCATGATGGGAAGGGCACGCTGGCTGGAGCACATGGAGGTGGGTCATCACATCCTGTCAGGCAGGATGGAAAGAAAAGGATTAGAAATGAGGCTAGGCTATAGCCTGCCAAGGCCTGCCCCAAGTGACACACCTTCATATTCAGGGACCCAAGTCCCAGAGGAACCACAACCTCCCAAAACAGTTGCCAGCAGCTGAGGACCAAATGTTCAAACCCACGATCCTGTGTGGACATTTCACATTCTGACCATAATAGCATCATAGATCCTTTTAACTAGATACCTGTCCTGTGGTTTCTAGGTCCTGACCCTAGCAAGCAACGAGAGGATTCCTCTTAACCCCACCATGCGCCTCCTGTTTGAGATCAGCCACCTGCGCACGGCCACTCCGGCTACCGTCTCCAGAGCAGGTATGGCCCTTGAGCTCATGAGGCTCAGCTGAAGCAGACAAGTGCCTTCTTGCCATAAACTTGCTCTTCCTCATGCTGAAAGAGTCTCCAAACAGGAGCCAGGAACCTGACCATCCACAACTCTTGTTGATAAAAGCAAACAGGCGCCACAAAGCAAGAACCGGGTGACATTTCAGATATGTGTGGCAGGAGGAAGAGGATAGCCCTGT
>PVHP010022645.1:0-28185 GCA_004024765.1 Zapus hudsonius
AAGGCTGACGACGGCTCTCATCTATGTGTAGGAACATGCGTATTGCAGAGGCAATTTCACTCGTGTCCGTTAAGCAAAGCATCAGTAGTAGATTTCCCTCAGAGGGCCGTGATCTCCCTGGCTTTTGACGAGGTTTACATGTATTACTTCCCCTGGAATGGACCTCAGATCCAGTCAGGAAACTGTTGGTTACCCCCAGAACATTTAGGCCACCGTTGCCCCATTGGGCGTATATTGCCTTTGGTATTATACACAGCTGGGTGAGATGGCTGATGTCTTTTCTCTCACAAGAGCCTTCATAGCACCTTCTGTGAATTCGGGGAAGAAACCAGCAGCTCCATTTCAGCTTGATTTCTCTGTGTCCCGTATCTAAAGTGAGCATTGTTCTCACCATTGAGTTCTAGAGGCCAACCCAAAGCTGCCTGTATTGGGTTGAGAACCCCCGGGAGTAGCCAGGCTCAAAGGGAGACATTTGGCACCTGACACTGGGATTCTTGTGTGAAAGCTTATGACTTAAAAAATATTTGTTGACTTATTTATTTGCAAGCAGAGAGATAGAGAGGAGAGACAGACAGAGAGAGAATGGGTATGCCAGGGCCTCCAGTCACTGTGAACAAACTCCAGATGCATGCACCACTTTGTGCATCTGGCTTTACCTGGGTCCTGGGGATTGATCCAGAGTCATTAGGCTTTGCAGGCAAGCACCTTAACTGCCGAGCCATCTCTCCAGAAGCTTCCTTCCTTCCATAGAGAGGCACAACCGCAGCAGGCAGTCAAACGTGAACAGCCAGAGCTCCATCTGGTTCTGAACACACCTAGTAGGACTGGACTTCAAGACCCTCCCCCAGTGACATACATCTTCCCCAGCTGGAGACGCAAGTTAATAAAACACCTGAGTCTATGGGGACATCCATTCAGACCACCACACCCACTCTAACCTCTCCTGGATCCTTCCTGCTTTCTGGTCTCCACAGATTCTCCAACTGAAATGCACCAATTTGCTCAAAGCCAGGATCAGCGGATAAGGCATTTGTCCTTCTGGGCTCGAGTTCCCACACTCAGTACAATACTTTTCAGTTCCACCTATTTTTATAAAAATTTCACAATTTCATTTTTTTTAGTGCTGAATAGAATTCCATCATGTAAATATACCACATCTTCATAACCGTGCGTCAGTTGACGAGCACCCAGGCTGAGTCCCTTTCCAAGCTCTCGTGACTGGAGCAGCATGAACGCGCATGTGCAGGTGTCTGTGTTGTAGTCTAGGCTCCTTTAGGTATATACTCAGGGGTGGTACTGCTGGGTCATAGGACGGTTCTGCTGTTTTAGCTTTTTGGGGACACCTCTGCACTGATTTCCATAGTAGCGGTTGACCCCCCACCCCACCGACCGTGGATGAGGGTCCCTGTTTCCTCATATTCTTACCAACGTTAGTGACAACATTCGTTTTCTTTATAATGGCTAATCTTCCTGGGGTGAGATGGACCCTCAATGTAGCTTTGCTTTGCGTTTTCCTAAGAACTCATTCTCACTAAGAACTAACTCAAGGTCCCAAAGGAACTGCCTTGATCCCTTCCAAAGGCAGTGGCCCAGTGGCGTGTCTCTTACCAGGCCCCATTTCTTAAAGGTCTTGTCCCCCCTTAACAGTGTTACATTATGTTGAAGACCAAGTTTCCAGCGCCTGAACCAGTGAGGGATGCACTTATAGGATATCGTAGCAAAGAGAATTAGGGGGATATTATCTTACATTCTGCGTGTGCCCCTGAATTCTTGAATAGGAGACGCCTCTGGGTCAGCTTCTTGCTTTTGCTTAATCTTGTGACATGATGACTGACCCAGGGTATCCATGCCTTCTTTCTCCAGTCTTCTGAGGCCGTCAAGGACAGGAGCCAAGATGTTATTTGTTCTGTTCATTCCTTCCTTTTGCCCTCATCCAGCTGCCTGGCCACCCTCATGGTCCCCACTTGCTATCTTTCTCAGAAGTAGCTGTCATTCTTGCCAACGCAGGCGTATGATTGTGCCCTTGAGGAGGACCTGGAAAGGGACAGAAGTGGAGGGGAATGACCCCACACCTGGGTTGACCTCCGAGGGCCCAGCCTAGGTGGAGAACGGCATGTCACATGCCTGGCTAGCCTAGCCTGAACCCTTGGAATATGTGTTTCTAAACTGGAAATGTCTCTGGACCCCTGGAGGCCCTGCTCAGCTGAGCGAGGCCATGGTCAGTGTCACTTTGTGTCTTGGCTTTGCCTCCTGGGCAGGGGAGGGCTGCCTGTCTTTCATAGCTCAAGCTGGGCAGAAAGTTCTATTCTTGGCCTATTTTCTGATGAGATCCGGCATGTTCAGGGTGGTGTGGCCATAGACTTGGCCAATTTTCTGCTGAGACTTCCTTTATGCTGAGGAAGAAGTCCCTCAAGGGGAGAGAGAAAGCCACTGGGGGGACACAAAAGAAAATCTAGTGCTTTGCTAGGGTCCTTCCAAGGACAGCAGGGCTTTGAGTCACTCTGTGTCAGCTGTCCCCAGTGACCTTGTTGGCATGGGGCTATGGTGTGGTCCCACCATGACCTTGAGACTTTCCGGTGGGTTACAGTGAGGTTGTAGTGCTCACTTTGGAGATTTAGGAGGCTGGGGTCTTGTTTATTTTAGGCAGCGGCTCTGTCTCTTTCCTCATGAGGTCTGTTTGAGGCTGGCTTTGTGTGATCCAAGATAGCCTTCATTTCACCATTTCTTTTTGTTCCACCAAGGTGAGAGCTCCTGGCATTATGGGTAGAGAATGGGGTGGGTGGTGATGTTGTGCTTTTGGAGGGAAGGGAAACTCCTAGTGTTGTCACCAGCGGAGTGTCTCATGGCCACAAGGCTAGTGTGCTCTTTAGTTCTTCCTTTCAAAAAATACCATTTATTTATTTATTTATTTATTTATTTATTTATTTATTTGTGAGAAGAGGGAGAGAGAGAGAAAGGGAGGGAGGGAGGGAGGGAGGGAGAGAAGGAGGGAGGGAAAAAGAGAGAGAGGAAGGGAGAGAAGGAGAGAGGGAGCGAGAAAGAGAGAAAGGAGGGAGGGAGGGAGAGGGGGAGGGAGGGAGAGAGAGAGGGATAAAGGGAGAGAGGGAGGGAGGGAGAGAACATGGCATGACAGGACTTCCAGCCACTACAAGCGTACTCTAGATGTATGTGCCTCTGTGCATCTGGCTTCACGTGGGTGCTGGGGAATCAAACCCAGGTCATTAGGCTTTGCAGGCAAGTGCCTTAGCTGCTGAGCTCTCTCCAGCCCCACTTTAATTCTTATACATTGTTTCAGAATCACCTGCCTTATGCATCCATCCATACATCCACCACCCACCCATTTATATCTTGTCATCATCCATCCATCCATCCACCCATCCATCCATCCATCACTCCATCCATCCACCTATCCATCATCCATCCACCCACCCATCCATCCATCCATCACTCCATCCATCCATCCATCCACCTATCCATCATCCATCCACCCACCCATCCATCCATCCATCCTCTCATCTTCCCAAGACACGAGTGGCTTGGGTACAAGCACCAAGATGCTATAAAGAGGAAAGGCTCTTTCTGCCCAGGTCTTGGCAGACCCCAGGTAAGATTCTCAGATGCTATTAGTACATCACTTCCACAGGCCACATCAGCGAACCCAGTCCAGCCTACAGAGGTCAGCAGGGGGTCTGTGAAGTGAAGACAGGGTTGACCTTCTGGACGCATCTCTTTTGAGTCCAGCTTTTGAGTTTGCTGGGAGAAACTTTGCCCAACTTAATGAGAGCTACAAACAAAGTTGTGGGGCTGAGTGACGGCCATGCATTGTTTAGTCTCTTTCATTAATCCCTGCTGCCATTCCCAAGGCAGGTTTGAACAATAGCCAGGACCTGTACAGATCAATACCAGATTGCTGATACTGCCTATCTGTGCTGGAAGCAGATTAGTTGATAGATGGCAGGTGCTGTACGTTTTGACAGGTGTGTGCCGTTCAGCCTGGACCGTGCTGGCTTTAGTGGAACTCCACCCCAGGAAGCCAAGAGAGCAGAGAGACTATTTCCTTTTTGGTCCAAACACCTCAGAGAAATGGTTGATTTTTAAGCTGTAGATAATGGATTTCTAGCTAGAGATGGCAAAATGAGGCAGGAAGATGGGGGATGGGCGTGGTGGGGGAGGGGCTGCCTTTTACCCCCACATCATGGCTTGGGTTTCTAGTTGGGTCCTGGCATGGATTTGGGCTTTGCTAGTGGAGATCAGGAAGGCAGGACAGCAGAAAGCAGGGAAAGTGGATAACACACGGAAAAGCCACTGGTCCTGTGATTCCTGGAGCCAAGAGGGAGGTGAGGAGTAACAGGACAGCGGAGATGGAGCTAACCCTGGCTGGGTGACAGTCAGGGCAGCAAGGAAACAATGACATTCATGGCCTCTGCCCTGCTGGTGGCTCCAGTGCCCATGTGCACACGGATGAGGCCTGTTTGTGGCATCGAATGACTCTGCCAGGCCATCTCTTGATGTCTCTGTCCATTTCTACTGTGTCCGTCTGTTTTCTGAGATGGTGTCCTGGCATCCCTTGCAGAGTGGATTATCACTGCCCGTTGCCCACAGAGGGCAGTGATCACACAAATATACACACACACACACACACACACATCCACCCCAACCCCCCGGTTGTGGGTTGACGAACGTGTGTTCTTTATTGCGGGGAACGAGGCAGTATATATAGAGCTTCCTGGCCAATCAGGGGGTTAATGATAAGAACCTGTGTATAATAGCCAGTCGCGATCACCTCCTGAAACTCATTAAGCCAAGCCCCTCTTGGCAGGCTGTCAGATGCCATCCAAGACTAAGCCAGGGTGTGCCTCCAAAGGCCCCCAAAGGCTTTCGCCCCCGACAGTGGATACACATTGCTCCCAGTATCAGTAGGTATGTGGACTGTGTGATTGAGTTCATCTTTTTGTTTGTTTGCTTGTTTTGTTTTATGAGGTAGGGTCTCACTCTAGCCCAGGCTGACCTGGAATTCACTATGTAGTCTCAGGGTGGCCATGAACTCATGGTGATCCTCCTACCTCTGCCTCCTGATGACTGGGATCAAAGGTGTGCGCCACCACGAACTTCTGGGCTCATCTTTGAGGTTGAGTATTGACTTACCTGACAGGTTTAGTTGCTGCCTTGCCCTGCCTTTCTCATTCGTGGACCACAGACCGAACACCTTGCATGTAGGGCTGGGCAGCCAGATTGTGGTGCACATATTGCTGGGAGTGAATAAAGAAAGTTCCAACGAGACCCCTGGGGTCAAAAACAAAGGTCAGCCTGAAGGTCATCCTGAAGGTCAGATCTGCTTGGGACTCCCAGCCCCTGAGGCTAGGGTCCTGGAGAAGCAGTAGGGTGCTCACAGCATCCTTGGAGAATGCAGCTTGCTGGGTTAGGAGGCATTATGGCAAACACAACATTTCCGTGGCATAACATAATTTGAACTGCTCAGCTTTCTTGTGAAATGGGCTGAGCCTCCTTCCTCCCCCACTCCACAGAAGGGAAACTGAGGCCACAGAAGAGGGGTGACTGCCGCAGAGTCACTTATGATGACACTCAGCAGGTTTGTCCCTGCTCACCCTGTCTCTGGGATGCTCGGGGGCTCCATGAATGTTGGTGGTTTGCCAGGTGTAGACTCCCTTCTTTGACGCTTGGAACTCTGCACTTCTCCCACTGAGCCAAGAGAGGACTCTGTCTGATTCCGAGAACATCCTAATGTCCATGTGGATGAGAGGCAATGGCATAGGGGACAGTGACCCCAAACTCATGGGGAACGATGGTGGGGCTGGAACCGTGATGTATGGAATGTCAGCCCCCGTAGTTGACACTTCGCCTTAAAAAATCTCTAAGAACCTCCGAAGGAAAGATTTGACATCTCTTAGTTCAACACCCAGCACAAATAAAGCTTATGGTGAAATTAACATAAATCATTACCATTAATCATGCAGGGATATTGATAGCTCTCTGCCTGTGTGTATCTCAGTCCAGGCCAGGGATCCTGGCTGGCGATATTTCTTCCAGCCTTCC
Source organism: Zapus hudsonius (assembly GCA_004024765.1). Lineage (NCBI taxonomy): Eukaryota > Metazoa > Chordata > Mammalia > Rodentia > Dipodidae > Zapus > Zapus hudsonius. Next base: position 6,055 of record PVHP010022645.1, read on the forward strand.
CAGACAGCTTCCACACATATGGAGTCTAAGTGGATTTCTTTTCCCATCCCCCCTCAGCTTGAGCTGTCAGAGGCACCCCTGCTCCTGGTCCCATCTCCTAACTTAGCTGCCATTTTCTCCTTCACCTCTGTCTCATTTTGAACGCTCAGATTTCTAGTCTGGGTCAGAATCCATCAACGTCTGTGGCTGCCGCCCACCACGTGTCTCCTGGAAGCAAAAGAGCCGGGTGACAATTAGCGATGGGTGGTCTATATTGATCAGTTTCAGTTTGGTAGGCTTCACTTTTACTTACAGGTTCATCTCCAAAGCCGGAGCACCCTCCCCCCTTGCCCACGTGCTCCTAACTCACCCTGGGGTAATTAACGGGCTTTGTCACCACACCAGGATGCTGGGGGTGAGGGACACTGGAAAAGTGCCATTAAATGCTTCTTGAAGATTCCTTAGTCTTTTTACCAATTTTTGAGTCTCTCTGTGTAGGCCAGGTGAACCTTGAACTCCTGATCATTGTGGTTCAGCCTTCAGAGCGCTGGGATTGCGCTCATCCAGTCCCAACATGCTCCGCTTGCTTTCCAAGGTGGGTTTCTTATTAGCAATATTGTGGCTTGAATATTACCTGTCCCTTGTAGGCTCATAAGTTTGGGTGCTTTCCCCCAGATAGACCATTCTCTGAGTGAGCCCAGCCTCACGTGCTCACTTGCTAGTCTCTCTCTCTCTCTCTCTCTCTCTCTCTCTCTCTCTCTCTCTCTCTCTCTCTCTCTCTCTCTCTCTCTCTCTCTCCATCTTTCTCTCTGCTTCATGACTGTGGCTGAATGTGACCACGGGGATTCCTGTTCCTCTTGCCCTGTGCCTTTCCTGTCATGATGGAATGTGGTGGAATTTTTCCTCTCTGCTCAGGTATTTGGTTATGGTAATGAGGAGACAAGTTTATATGCAGAACATAGCATCTTACTTTTGTTGAAAGGTTAATGACACTGGGTGCGGTGGTACAGGTCTGTAACCCCAGCATCTGGGAGGTAGAAACAGGAGGATCAGGAGTTCTAGGTCATTCTCAGCTATATGGTGAGTTTGAGGCCAGCCTGAGCTACATGAGACCCTGTTTCAAAGAAACAAGAGAAGAAATTCCATTCGTCTGAATCCCTATAATATCTCTCTAACTATAGTTTATTTGTGGCTGCATTAACTATAGTTTATTTGGGGCATGCATTAAAAATACAGAGGTGATGGGTCAGACCTCTATACTACCTCACAGACCAGACGGCACTGCAATTATTAGAGTTGCGACAAAGTTAGGTGTATAGGTTTAAGGCTACATCAGAGGAACACTCACCAACACCTGCACAGCCAGGGGACCAGGGAAGAACTTCCGGGGGATGGTGGGAAAGAGAGTTCTGAGCATTTCCAGGGGAGAACTTGGACTGAGCATTGACCAGAGAGGTGGGGAGTGACTTCCCTTCAACAGAGGCTAAGTGACAAGCTGAGAAGGAAGTGGAACATTCCATGAAGGGTCAGAGGAGGGGATGTTTAAGGGCTTAGAATTCCCTCTGTGTGTGTGTGTGTGTGTGTGTGTGTGTGTGTGCTCTAGTCTGAGTTCTGGACAGATAGAAGCAACAGTTTATTTTTCTTTTTTTAAAAAAAATATTTAATTAATTAATTTATTTGAGAGAGAGTGAGAGAAAGAAAGAGACAGAGAGAATGGGTGCTCCAGGGCCCCCAGCCACTGCAAATGAACTTCAGACACATGTGCCACCTTGTGTATCTGGCTGTCCTTGGAGGAAGAGGCTGTCCTTGGAGGAAGAGGCTGTCCTTGGAGGAGACTGTCCTTGGAGGAGGAGGCTTTTTCGAGGTAGGGTCTCACTCTAGCCCAGGCTGACCTGGAATTGACTATAGTCTCAGGGTGGCCTCAAACTCATGTGGCTCCTCTTACCTCTGCCTCCCAAGTGCTGGGATTAAAGGCGTGTGCCACCATGCCCAGTTCTTTCTCCTCCTCCTCCTCCTTCTCTTCTTCCTCCTCCTCCTCCTCCTTCTTCATCTACATTTTCACAGAGTTCAAACTTCGAGGCATCTTCAGTTTCTGGAAGGAACTGGAAGAGCTGACTGCAGGTGAGGAAAACCATTTTTCTGATGTGTTTGTGTTATAGGCCGCTGCTCTGCGGGCTTCCTAGGAAAAGCACACCCACCCCTTTAGTAACAGCCCACAGGGAGGTCTTTCCCTCTTTCCCCCTTTTTTCCTCCCTTCTCCCCCCTCCCTCCTCTGCTCTCTTTCCCCCTCTTTCTATTGACCATGTGTTTCTGTCTATCCCAGGCTGGCCTGGAACTCCAGATCCTCTTGCGTCCTGGGGTGCTAGGCTACGGTGCTCCCCTGGAAGAGGGCTGCCCTTGCGGGAGACAAAAAGCCAGATACAGTCGTGGCACCAGAACACATAGGCTGGCCTGATGCTTTCATTTCTGTCTGTCACAGGAATATTCGTTTTATCTTCATTTGTTTTTGATTTTAACCGACACATCACGGATGAATGTATTTGTGGGTGTGCTGCCTCACTCTCTCCATTTCAGCCCTCTTTTGGTGCCTTCTGTCTAACGTCTGTCTAATCCCCACGTCCCCTGTCCTTCTCCTAGTGATCTCTCACTATGCTACTCTTCATCCTCCTCTTCCTCTTCTCCCCTCCCTCTCCTGATCCCCTCCCCTTTTCTGTATTTATTTTACTCTGTTATCTCATGAGAGAGGTCATCAAAAATCTTGGTCTTGCTCTGTTAGCAGTATCCCCAGACCAGGGCTCAGGGACAGCCGGCCAGGGGTCACAGTGCTGGGAGCGGCATTTTCGGCAGGCATGAATAGGCCCCTTAATTTCATGGTTTAACAATACGTTAGTTGACCTCACTATAATTCCTATATTTCAGTCATTATTGTGCCATGACTCAGTACCCATTCATTAAATATAGTGCTTTCCAAATGAAGGACGGAGATGAAGATCTTTCTTAATGATGACAGGGGATATAATTTAGTTTTATTTCTGTCATATCACGGTGCCTGTGAGCCTGAGAGTGGCTAAGGGTCTCTCCATGGCGCCGGTGCTAGATCCTCTTCAGGAAGGGGACCACTGGACATGATGTCCCTCTGGCCAACTCTGACACAGGCATCTGAGCTGTCCTCAGGTTGATCCCTGGTCTAGCCTCATCTGAACTACCTGACCAAATGGGTTATCTCAATGAAGACACACATACTTTGAGGTGGGAGGAGATGGGGCAGGGAGAAGGCTGGGACGCAGTGCAAGTTCTTGGGCTTTGGGGTTCACTGGGCCTGGGGGTGTGTGTCCCCCTTTTCCTTGATGCTCCTCCTGGCTTGCTGTCTTGACTCATTGGGACACCTCTGGTTTGTGCTCACTGGAAACCCTGCTCCTGGTTGGTGACAACCACCGGGCAAGAAAGGTCTCATTCTGACAATGGTTCTTTCCTCTGGCTTTCCCACGGGCTAGCCTGGTCTTCTGAAGTCCCAGTGAAAGCAGACTCCATCTTCCTTGGTGGTTGATGTTTCTGAGAGCTGGCTCAATGCCTCTCTGCTGGGACTCTAAAGGAACATTGAAATCATTAGACTCGATTGACCCAGAATGCCTGGCAGAGCAGGAGGACCTTCTAGAAGGTTTTCATTTTCCTTTGGCTGACTTGTCAAGAGACCCACCACCTACCAGTGTGGTCTCGTTGTGCACGGCCCTGGACACGGCAAGACTGTTTTGGGCATCAGCAGACACTGTATACTATTGACTTAATAAAGCCCCCCAGCTGGGTATGGTGGTGCATGTCTGTAATCTCAGCACTTCAGAGGCTGAGGCAGGAGCATCTGAAGTTCAAGGCTAACCTGAGCTATACAGCATGTTCCAAAAAAGTATGCTTTGCATAGCAAGACCATGTGTCGAAAAAACTAAAAAACAACAGGGCTGGAGAGATGGCTCAGTGGTTTAGGCACTTGCCTGCAAAGCCTAAGAACCTGGTTCAATTCCCCAGGGCCCACGAAAGCCAGATGTGTAGGTGGCACCTGCATCTGGAGTCCCTTTGCAGTGGCTACAATCCTTGAATGCCTTTTCTGTCTGTCTCTCTTCTCTCTCTGCTTGCAGAAAATAAAATTTTTTTAAACACAGAAGGAAAACAAAAAAGAAAAATTCCCTGTACGCCCCCCCCCCCTTAGCGGTAAGCTCCTCCCCACAGGCCCTCTGTGGCTGTCTTTTCCTGGTGGGGTTGTAGACTCCTCACTAGGACTGCAGAGTTCTGGCCGGCAGGAGTCCAGATCCAGCCTTATGTCTCAGTGTTTTGCTCCCATGTTCCTCCCTCTGGGCTTGCTGGTTTCCATCTGTAACATGACTCAGGTCATTCTAGCTCCAGGAACCATCGTTGTCTTCTTTGTTTGGCTGGCAAGTGTCTCTGAAGTGTGGGCGGGTGTGCAAGTGGGGAGTCTGGGTGCGGGGAGGGCTCAATCTCTGTCTCTTGGGGTTTATGCTGGGTGGTCTGCGCAGAGAGAGGCGACTTAGCAAGGGCACAGGAGCACGGTGAGGACTCCAGGAGCCGGCTTCATGTAGGAGGAAGGAGCGGATGACATTCAAGGGCACATCATGTCCCTGTGACGATGGCAGGGCTGGGGCCACAGGGTGATGGAGAGGGCCTCTCCTGGAAGCCTCCAGCTTAGGGAACAAAGGTATTAGGGAATTAGGGGTCACCCCTGCTCTGCCTCTTCTCGGTGGGGACATGCCCCCCTCTTGGGGAGGTCCTCATCCTGCTCTGCAGCAGGTGACATCCTCCTTCTAAGCCTTGCAATGACCAAAGCTACCTTTAACTGAGCTTGGGACTCTTAAGGTTCCTGCTGAAAGGAAGCTGCTTTTTTCTAAATGTGGGGTTCCCAAAGGGCCTGGGGGTGAGGAGGGTGTGTGATTTGGCCACCCCATCTGAAAAGGCAAAGCCATTGCACTGGGATTTTATGCAGTGAGTTGGCTGGGAACAGACTCTCATTAAGGGTTGTGTGAAGAGGGGAATGGCCTTGTTTCTCAGCCGGACAAAGGACCCTGGAGAAGGAGGGGTCTCCTTGACCAGGATATGGAGGTCTTTAGTTTACCATTTTCTGTTGGGAGTTGGGGACAGTTAGGATGAGCCTCCATTACCACTTCAGTTGCTCTCAGAGCCGTCCGCCAGCCTGGCTGCTTGATCTCCGCGTCCAGACCTCTGGAGAGCAAAGGTGTCACTGTGTTGAGATGTGAAGCATCCCTCAGCTGGGTGGGCACACGTCTACCTTGGAGCCTGGGGACCAGAAACGCCCCAAAGCACCGTGAAAGGAACTGGCTGCTGGATTTCTTTGGGCGACAGAGTTGTAGCCTTTATTTATGTTTCTCTGAAAAACAACCGATGTGTTTTGATGATTTCTGAAGAGTTTAAAAACAATATAGTTAATTGCTATGAGTAATTTCAGAGCTCATTAATGTAATAAATCTCTGGAGGGAAATATTCTTAGTTAACGATCAGCATAAAATCCGAGAGTCTCACACAGTAAATGGAGTCTCCAGCTTATCCTACAGCACAGCAAGAATGGTGGTTAGGGGCCATGGGGGTGGAGGCTGGGGGGGGCGGTTCGTTTGCCAACTGTGTAATTGACTGGTGTTCTCACGAGGGCCTCACTCCTGTCCCCATGGTCCCTGCCATGGGTATCACCCAGACGAATTCATGCTCACTGGCATTACCACCCAAAGGTTTTTGGGGGTTTAGGGGCCTTGGAACTTCAGCTTGGTGGAGTTTGTTTAACATTAGGAAAGAATAGTGCCTCACAAAGCATGAGGCAGTTACTATACGCCAAACCCCAAACTTATCCCTAAGCAAAAAGAGAATTCCTGGCTCCCAAAGCCCCCAATGCATCTCTCCCCCAGGCATCTCCACATACTCCGATGTTAGTTTTCTGTTGCTATGACAAAAGACCTGACATACGCAACTTAAAAAGGGAAAAGAGTTTATTTTGGTTCATGGTTTCAGGGAGTTCTGCCCCCAGTCACTTGATTCTGTGTGGTGAGGCAGGGCTCGATGGAAAGAGCATGGGGTGGAGTGAAGTGGCTCATTTCATGATGGTCAGGAGGCAGAAAAGGACCAGAGACAAGGTACATCCTTCCAGAACATTCCCTCAGTGACCTCTTTCCTCCAGCCAGGCCTCACCTCCCAATCATGCCAGTGTGGTAGGAATCAGCAGGGAGTTCACCCACTGGGGAGGTCAGAGATCTCAGGATCCAATCACTTCCCCAGAGGCCCTCAGTTGCCACCAAACCTTTAACACAGGGGCCAATGGAGTCATTTTCTGTCCTGGTTATAACACCAGTTACTCAAACCAGACCTCTCCAGCCATCTGTGGAAGACTAAGGAGTCCAAGCCCTCATCTGTCTACTTTTGTGTGTGTGTGTGTGTGTGTGTGTGTGTGTGTGTGTGTGTGTGTGTGTGTGTAGGAATGGGTTTATTTGGCTTACAGACTCCAGGGGAGACTCCATCCTGGCAGCGAAAACCATGGCATGAGCAGAGGGGTGGACATCACCTCCGCCACAGCACTGCAGACAGCGGCAGGAAGGTGTGCCAAACACTGGCAAGGGGAAGCTGGCTTAGAACCCCCACAAGCCCCCCCACCCCTGACAACACAGCTCCAGCGAGGTTGTCAAACCCAAACTGCCATCAGCTGAGGATCGATCTACCAGAGCACATTCATTTGTTTGTGGGGGACACCTGGATCAAACCATGACAGCCAGCTTCATGCAGGTGTGGGCAACACAGTCTGACTGCTCTTTCTGCAAGCTCGTCCGTCTACTTTTGAAGGCTCATCCACTAACCCTGAGATCTCCCCTGTGACCAGCAGACCCTCTCATCCATGACTCCAAGACCCCTCCTTTGACTTGCTGTGGCCACCAAACAAACAAGATAAACATTAAGGCTTGAAAAACACTTGGACTCTTCCAGCACCATCTACACCAAAATGGCTCAGAGGAGCTCTGCCTGAATTGTAGAGTTTACTAAAAGTCCTGAGTTTGGGGGCATTTTTCCCACATAGTATGGTGGATATCAGACTATTGGAAGCACCATGCTTGACCCCTCTTTCTCCCTCAAATCTCTCTCTCTCTGAACACATACTGTTCAACAACACAGACTGTAGTTTGAACCTGGAATGTTCCCCAGTGGCCCAGGTATTGAAGGCTTGATTGCTGGCCTGTGACTCTTGTTCCCACTTGAAGGTAAAAGCTTTAAGAAGTGGGGCCTAGTGGAAGGAGGGTGAGTCACTGGAGTGTGCTTAGGCTACCCAGCAAAGCCTTGTCTCAAAGATTAATAGTTTTTGTATGTGTGCATGTTTGCGTGTATGAATGTGGGCACATGTATATGTATGGAGGTAAGAAGACAATCTTGGGTGTGGGTCTTCATCTTCCTGCTTGTTTGAGGAAGGGTCTCATCTTGCTTTCTGATATTCATCAGGCTAACTGTCCCATGAGCTTCCGGTGATTCTCCTGCTTCCTCTTATCCTGTCGTAGACATGCTAGAATCACAGACCTTATGCTATTGTGTCCAGCTTTAAGTGGTTCAAGGGATCCAAACTCAGTACTCACCCTTGTGTGAAAAGCGCTTCATCTATTAATCCATTTCCCAGCCTCCCCAAATTAAAATATTAATTACTTAAGACTTTAATGCAGCAACTTGGATGGCGAAAGTGTGTCTCCCTGGACCACACTCTCTCTGTGTCTCTATCATCTTTAGCATGTTCCTCCTGAGCTTAAAGACACAGGGAACCTAGTGAAGTCACTTCTGTTTCTTTCTCATCTCTTCCTGGTGGCTTCTGGGATAGTTACAGGGCTATGAGAATGGGTGACACATTTACTCCTCATTAGCCAGGGAATACTTAAAGGTGAGGGTTGGGGATAGTGGGATGGGAATCCCTCTGCAGGGTCTTTGAGCAGCTGTTGTCCTCTACCCCAGTCCCTGCAGCATGAGAACACTAAGCATAACATCCATGTGTGATGGTTAAGTTTTGTTGTCAACTTGATCTGTTAGCAATCCACAGTAATCTTGAGTGCTGTGTAGCAGATTTCCTCTGAATTGAAGAGAGAAAGGAGGCTCAGGGGATTCAGGAAGTCATGTTAGCTAGAACAAAACATCCTTTTCTGGGAGGGCAGTTTAGGAATAAAATTCCAAAGACTCAGGAAGTCAAAAAGTCTGGGAAAGGGCTGAAAGACCCTGCCATAAAGCTATATAAAAGAAAAGGAAATCTTTATCTTCTCTTCTGCTTGTTTGCTGGGGTGTGTGTGTGTGTGTGTGTGTGTGTGTGTGTGTGTGTGTGTGTGGTGCTGTTGATGTTTTTTTTTTCTCTCTCTCTGTTTGGACCTGTGAAAGAGGGCCAGGTTCTTTTGCCATTATGGAACTTCCCATAACTGTGCCTGGTTTGAAGGTTCATCCTAGTGGAGTGGCTGACTACAACAGTTTTGGTACCAGGAGTTGGGTGATATTGCTGAGATGAATCTGACCATGTGAATTTTGGTCTTCTGGAACTTGTGTGTTGGAGGAATGGACATGGACTTGGTACTTGCAACTGAAGATACCTTCCAGAGTGGTAAGCCAAGTTTTATGGACCATTCTGGTAAAAATTTGAAAATGCTAAGTGCAGAGAGACTTGCATTTGGAGGATCGACTTATGAACTTTCTAAGGGGAAGGAGAGACTGCAGAGAACTTTATTGGAACAGTGTTAATGGAATAAGAGCTGGGTGGATTCTACTGCCCATGAAAGAGTTTGATGAAGGTTGAATTTAAGTAAAATGGACTGTTGTGCTTGGCTAACAATATGGAACTGAGAATTTAAGATTTAACGTCTCTGAATTAACAACATGGGTGTGTCCTGAATACCTGGTGTTGCTTTTGGAAGCATGATAAATGCATGCATGGAGTGGGTCATGAAGCGCACATGGTTTCAGGAGCCGCTGCTGAGATACGGTATATGGAACAGGGTGTGAAGTCCCTGATTGGCAAGTGAAGCCATTGGAAGATGGACTGTGGTTTGCAATGGAGACCCGAAGATATTTTGGATCTACTGTAGTGGGGACTGGGCACAGTGGGTGAACACCTAGGGCTTCACCACTGCACTCCCGCCAGAGTTCAGGTCTCAGAACGCCAAAGAACTGGACAATTTCAACAGAGAGCATTTTCTTATCACACACATTTATTCTAGATTGAAGTCAGTTCAGAGGATTTTGGAAAGAGATAGGGGAAACAGCCCAACCATCGCATCCAGCCACCAGTGTGGGGAGAACACATGGGAGAGGTTTTAACAGAATCTATGCTGTTCAGCTAAACAAGCAGGAAAAGGAAAGATCATGAGAAAGAAAGGTTCAGGTGGAAGAGAAATGGAGCCCCTGTGGTGTGATGCCGGGGAGACCTTACAGGTCCTTAGAGAGTCAGAGGTCCTTCTAGGAAGCCATGTGGAAGAAGAGACAGAATTATTTGTTCAGTGAGTATTTCCTGCCTCAGGTGAGCAGGGAGACAGGTGGTTGGTTCATACCTGACCAATAGCGCCTAGGTTTGAGCTCTAACTAGACACCTCCCACTCAAGCGGAGGGCTTCTATGGAGCTTGCCTGACACGGTCACAATACCAGGACTCTGCGAGGGCTTCCATGGAGTGCTGTCCACTAGGGATGGAAGTTTTCCCCAGCTATTCAACCAAGGGGCAGAATTGGAAAAATCTGGAGACTGTCAGTCACTGGTTGTGAGATTGGACTTCAACTGCAAAAGTTTGATATTTGTCTAATGGTTGTTGAGTATGCACTGGTCCAGTCTCTCCTTGTTATGCCTCATCGCAGTTGGAAATGTTTACTCTGTGCCATTATATGTTAAAAGCATGTAACTTGTTTTGATTTTATAGAACTCACAGTTAAGGGACCTTGATTTGTGTTGGGAGAAGATTATGTATTTCCAGTTGTTCATGGGATAGTTATATCATGTTAGGTAGAATTATAATCTTGTTACTGTCTTCATTTGGAAACTAAGCATGATGTAAGGAGGTATGGTTTGATGTCAAGTTGACAACTTGTGATGGTTAAGTTTTATTGTTGACTTGACCTGTTAGCAATCCACAGTAACCTTGAGTGTTGTGTAGCAGATTTCCTCTGAATTGAAGAGAGAAAGGAGGCTCAGGGGATTCAGGAAGTCATGTTAGCTAGAAAAAACATCCCTTCCAGGGAAGGCAGTGCAGGAATAAAATTCCAGAGACTCAGTAAGTCAACAAGTCTGGGAAAGGGTTGCAAGACTGTGGGGAGCTGCTTATTGTGTCTTAATTGTGTCCATGCCATTTTGAAGGTCTCTGCCATTTTCTCTACTAACCAAAGCTAAGTTTCCATTTCTCTGCTTAAGTTTCCTTTTCCTGCCTGCGAGGCTCCTTCTAGAAATCACATGACCTCGTTGCATCAGGTCGCTTAACAACCCAGCTATGCAAATTCCTACCCAAGCATCCACCTAGTTCCTCCTGTGAGAGGGTTTATAAGCATTTGCCTGAGCTCCAATAATTCGAGACTTGATCAGACACCTGTCTTGTCTCCATTCTTTGTGTCTCTTGTCCCTTCCATTCTCACCCCCTCCCTTAGGGTTTTTGTTGACTGACCTGCAGGCCGGGTCACGTGGCGCCCAATGCAGGGCCCAAGTACGAGGGACCTTGGTGAAGAATGCTGATCAAGTGTCCACGACAAGCAAAGAAAAAAAAAAGGACCCTCACGAGGGAACCTGCCACATGAAGCCAGGTCCTGGTAAATGATCAGCAATTACGGGACAAGAAATAAGTAAGCATGAATTATTTGTTGAAGGTTTAAAGGACGCTTTAAAGACACAAGGAGTAAAGGTTAAAATAAAAGATTTATTAAGATTTTTTGATTTTATAAACAAAGTCTGTCTCTGGTTTCCCCAAGAGGGATCTATAGATGAAAAAAGATAAAAAATGGTTGGAAACGCTTTGCAGGACTATTATGAAACATTTGGCTCTGAGAAAAATTCCTGTAACTGTCTTTTCCTACTGGAACTTAATTAATGAAATGATCAGTTTTCACCATGAAGATGCCACAGTCACTGTGGCAATTAAACAGAGTGAGAAAATTTTACAAGAAGAAGAAGAAGAAGAGAGGGACTTAGCCCAGAATTGCGGGGAGAAAAAACAGTCATCAGGTGATGAATTAAAAGTAGAAGAAATAGATTTAATTTCATTAGATAGTGAGAATCAGAAAAAAAAAAAACCCAGGCTGAAAATAGCAAGGAAAGGACAAAAATTAAAACCATGATTAAAACTGAGACAAAAAGGAGGCCTCCAAAAATATATCCTACCTAGAAAATCTTAAACAAAAAACAGATGATAATTCGTCAGACTCTGACTGGGAGGAACTTGAGGGAGAGGCAGCAAGATACCATAATCCAGATTGGCCACCATTAAAGACTCTCCCTCCCCCCATAGTCCAGAAGCTTCGGCGCCACTGACTAGTATACCTATCCTAAATCCAAAAAGTAAGCTAGAAGAAAAATTAGCCCACCTAAAAGAACAAATTCGATTAGAAAAGAACATCGAGAGTTGATTGATCAGTTAAAAAAATTAAGAGCAGAAAAATCCAAAACTGAAAATTAAAAACTTCCACTTTACTCGCAGCCACTCTTAAAGAGAGCGACCACCTAAGACATTTTTTCAATAAAACCATTATTAGACTTAAAAGAGCCTCTGGCTTTCCCCGTAACTGAAACTCCTGATGAAGAGGGGGAAAGGACTTACAGAACTTATAATATCTTTGATTTTAAAATTTTAAAAGAAGTCAAAGCCGCGGTTACTCAGTATGGGGCCACTGCCCCCTACAAACTCACACTTGTTGAGTCTGTAGCTGAAAATGGTTGACTCCCAGCGATTGGTATAAATTGGCCAGAGCAACCCTATCAGGAGGAGACTATTTGTTATGGAAGTCTGAAAATGTTGAAGCCTGCAAAGAGACTGCTGAGCGTAACACTCAGGTAGGTAATGGCTGGAATTTAGATATGCTGACAGGGGAAGGCTCCAGATTCTTCTCACATGAACCTTTTCTTTTCATGATGGGACCCCTTTGTTATTTTTTCTTCTTCTGCTTGTTTAGCTAAACAACATAAACTCTCCACATTTTTCTCCCCACACTGGTGGCTGGAGGGCTCTGTAACTCCCCATGTTCCCTTAAATAATGAAGTCTCCCACTATACCTTGATATCTTATTGTCTATGATTTTAATTCTTTAACTTTATAGACAAGAACCCAGGTACTCCTTAAAATTTGGTGATAAGTGGAATTTTGCTGGGTGTTATCTGGATTCTAATCACCAGCTCACCCCATTTCAGTTGGTGCCCTGGCTGCAGAATACAATTATTTCAGAAAATCTTATAATTCTTTATTTCAATTTTCATAGCTTTTTGGGAACAGAATTGGAGCGTCCCACCCAGGTCTAAGAATCATTTTTAATTCCCACATTTATTCTAATTTTAAACTTTGAGAGAATAAAAATCTTTCCTTTCTGATGCTTTTGCTAGATAAAACAAGGCTAATCTTTTGGCCCCTGGGCTCCCAGGCTTGGGAGCCCTGAGGCAAAGGGTGTGGAATGCCATCACTGCAAAAACAAACAAACAAACAAACAAACAAACAAACAAAAAGCACCACAACCTCTTAGGTATGCTCAGTAGGGAACCGCCTTCATAGGACCATGCGGGAGGCCCCAGGTAGCCCCTGGATGGGACACTAAAGACAAAAATGTCTCACTGCAGGTGGAGTGACCTTAGACATCCAGGCACTATGCTGAGGTGCCCTGGGACACAAGCTGCTACAGGCACTGTGGATCAAAACCTCCTGAGCTAACGCAGGCTGTAGGCTGATGGCACCCAGCACCCTGGGCTTCATGCTTGGACTCTCTGCAGCCGAACTCAAGGCCACATGGCTGCTAGGAAACCCCAGTGGGGTGGAGATCTAAGTTCAAAAAATGTTGGAGCCATCCTAAGCTCTCTAAAGCAAGACCCCCCCCCACCCACAGCCAAGGCAAACTGCCGGCAGCCTCCATGTGCCCTCAGATTTCTAAACGGTCCCAGACCGTGGGCTCCTGAGGCCCAGTCCTCAGCCTTTTGTTTGAAGGAGATCAGCAACTGGAGAAATTGATTTTTTCTTTTTTACTGATATGATTTTGGGTTTCAGCCTCTTTTTTGGGTAATAATAAAAAAAATATTTTCTCTTCCAACCTGCCAGCAGAAGGTATGTCTGCATACCTCAATAAGGTGTGACTGTGAGGCCCCTCCCCCATGCTAAGCTGGCTGAGCTGATCACTACAAAGGCCCTGTGGACATGCTCAGATAAATGGGAACTTTAAAATTCTTGATAAATAAAAAAATATATAAATAGATATAAAAATTGCTGAAGTTTAAATTCAATTAATTTGATTTATAGTCAATTTGTGAAGCTTCTTTTTCTATAAAACCATTTATTCAAAGTGAATTAAGCCTCGTAATACATGTGATATTCTTATTTTTACAGAGCTGAGGCAGGGGGATGACAGATATGTTTACTGGACTAATAAAAAGATTCCTTCTGGGTTATTCAAGGGCACCTTTCTGATTGTACAATGTTCTGATTTTAACTATAATACAGACTTTTGTTTCCTCAAGTTAACCTTGATCAATTTTGAAAATTCTACCAAGGGTGAATTATCAGATATATTCAAAGGGTTTAAAGGTAACAGACCATTCTCAGATATGATAAATGTGTTAAGCATGGCTTGTCTCAGAGATCATTATGTTTTGCCTATACTGTTTCAAAATATACATCATGAAATTATTAACAGTAGATATCTTATATCCATAGATTATAAAATCTATGAATATGTGCTAATAAGTATTATATGGTTTGTCAGTTTTCTTAAAATTACATTTATAGAGGTCTTATATACCAAGAAATGTCTAATTCTACTAATATTCAAATATATGTTTTCTAGTATTAGATAAAAGTTAAGGCAATTTAGTATGATTTCTCTGAATTCTATAAAGGATGAAAGACAAGTTCTATAGACAAATGTTAGATGCAAGTTTTTTTTTTTTTATAAAAGCCAACTACATGTGCTAGCTTTCATGGACTAAACAATAGAAAAGACACATATCAATGTGCTCAGCCTGATTCTGTCTCCAAAGCAGAGCTCTTTTGGAGATAGACCCAGAAGCAGACATATTTCCCAATGCTTCCTCATAAACCAGACTGGCCCTCTGGTTAATGACGAATGTAAGGGAAATAATAACACAAGGAGATTTACATCTTTATGGTGCTAAAGTCCATGATTATGTGAGTCAAAAGAGAAAGACATAAGGTTTTTTTCTCATCTATTTCTCAGTGGCTAGAGACATTCACTACAGTAAATGCTATATGTTTTCTGCTTGCTTATAAGTAAAAAAAGGAGGGGAGAGAACACCCCTAAGAATGTCTTACTTATAAGTCTGTTAATGATCAGGCTATTCAATGGTTAGAGTTACTTATCAATGGTTATACTCATTTGGCATTCTTAGAAAAAAGAAGAATCTACTCCTAAATTTTGGTAAAGGCTCCAATTACAAATTTCTATACTATATATAATAATTGCTAAGGGTATTTGCTTGGCATCTTTTAATAAGAAAATTAATTTTTGATTTTGTCAAAAAGACCGGTCACAGCAAGCTTTAGAAAAAGAGTGACCACCACAAGTCAGTCTTAAGTACTAAATAATTCTCCAGCCTAAGTTTTTGTAAGACAGAATACAACTGTTCTTTTGCTTGTGAAACCATCTAAACTGACCACTGCTACCACTGGACCTGATCACTCCAGTTATAGTTTTTGGCTCAGTGACTCTTAACTCTAATCCTAGCTAAAGTAATCAACCCATGGTTTAAGAAAAAGGGATATTTAAACAGGTTCAATCATTAGGCTTGCTTAGAATATAATGCTGTTCTTAAGAAAATCAAATGATTAAGTTATTGAAAACACCTAATATCGTTTTTTTCTCCCTTCTATGGCTACTTCCCTTTTCAATTCATGTCTCAACAGTGGCTCTATATAATGGGGATAAAAGGAAATTGTAGATACTAGATGTGTTATGATGTGCTTAATAAGAAGAAATTTCAGTGGAACTTTAATGAAGGAAAATAAGAATGGTATTTTTAGAAGATTCTAAGTAAAGACATTATTACAGAGGAATTTCTCTCAATAACCGAGAGAAATATAGGAAGAAACTATATTCCAGTCCTCTCTGGAGCAGCCTAAATGGGGTCTTGCCTTACCTCCTTCCCTTGTTAGGACACTTACTTGGTTTATTAATCGTGCTATCACTAGGACCTTTTCTTTTCAACAAACTAAAGACCTTCCTCCATCAACAAGTAGACACCATAAAGATGCAGCCTATCCAGGTTCATTATCATAAACTCGAGATGGCCGACGATGAAAATTATAGTCGTCGTAAATAAAATAACTGCTGGACTGGTTAGCCAAGGATGAGTAAGAGAACCTTGCATTCCTGGCACAGCCCCACTAACCTAAGACAGGAGCCCCGCCATTTGCTGCGGGGTTATCCAATGACAGGTTAAGGGGGGCTTGAATACTGATGGATTCAAGTCAACCTAAGACAGAGCAGGGACGGTAGAGTCCCTGTATCCTTGAAGGGTAAGGCTTGTTTCTGGGGTTCCAACCTAAGACAGGCACAGTCCCATCTTGCCATTCAAAATAATAAGAAGAGGGGACCCGTGGGGAGCTGCTTATTGTGCCTTAACTGCGTCAATGCCATTTTGAAGGTCTCTGCCATTTTCTCTCCTAACCAAACCTAAGTTTCTATTTCTCTGCTTAAGTTTACTTTTCCTGCTTGCGAGGCTTCCTCCTAGAAATCACATGACCTCATTGCATCAGGTCGCTTAGCAACCCAGCTACGCAAGTTCCTATGCAAGCATCCGCGTACTTCCTCCCGTGAGAGGGTTTATAAGCATTTGCCTGAGCTCCAATAAATCGAGAGTTGATCAGACACCTGTCTTGTCTCCATTCTTTGAGTCTCTTGTCTCTTCTATTCTCACCCCCTCCCTCAGGGCCTTCGTTGACTGACCTGCAGGCCGGGTCACAAGACATTGCCCCAAGGCTACATAAAGGGGAAGGAAATATCTCTTCCTCTTGTCTGTTTGTTGGTGTGTGTGTGTGTGTGTGTGTGTGTGTGTGTGTGGTGTTGGTGATGGTTTTTCTCTTTCTCTCTGTTTGGACCTGTATAAGGGGGTCAGCCTCTTTCACCATTATAAAACTTCCCCTGGATCTATAAGTTCAATAAATCCTTTCCTCCCATAACTGTGCCTAGTTTGAAGGTTTATCCCAGCAGCATGTGGCTGACTACAACGCCAGGGAAAGGGGTCACCATACAATGGGACCCTCCTAAGAGTCATCTCCAACAGCTATCAAGCAACACAAAGAAGCAATTAACTTGGGGGAAAAAGGAACCCAGGAAGTAGATGTGGTTTAGTGAGTGAGATTTCCACCAGATTCCATTCACTTGTGCTCATGGGTCATACTTATGAAAAGACTTCCATTCCTACCCATGGTGCTAGGAGGGAGCCCCTAAAGGTTATCTGTCTTTTTATCACCTATTCATTACGACCTTGGAAAACAAAGTAATGAGGAGGGCTAGCCTGGAGTAAGCTTCTGGGCCAAGGTTGGCTAAAGCACACTATTCAGATTTGTCTCTGTGATGCCCAGAGGGAAGGTTTTGAGACAACACACTGAGGCCATGTTGGTGTGGGTGGTATAATGGAAGTTGGAAAATTCAGAGTGAAGAGCATGTTTCTACTTCATTTCGCTTCTGCTCGGCGCCAGCAAACACTCTCTAATAGTGCTGGTTAGTTTTGTCAAAGACTTCAAGCAGGGAAATATGTCACTGAAGTCCATGAATTATCCATGCAACTGGGAAGTGTGTTTCTTTACTTAACTTTCTCTATTCAAAGCAATCTTATGTTTTTTTCCCCTTCCCTCTTGTAAGCCCAGAAAAAAATTTCCTAACCCCTCAGACAGTGACATTACTGTCACCTGCTTAAAATAGTATGACGTTCTTCAAGTCTGAGAACGCTCTCTAGGGCTCTCTGTTTTTCATGGAAGCATTTATTTCAGTCAAAATACTTCATTTCCCCCCTCCACTCCGACACTTCACCAAAAAGGAGTTGCAAGACAATGTGACTTCTAAGGGAACATTTTTCTTCCTCCACTGATAAGCCTTGTCTCTTTAGGTCGCGCAGGCGACCCTAAGGAACAGTTGGCTTCTCAGTGGTCCTGGGGGCTAGCCATGTTGTCGAGGGTCTGGAGCTTACTTGGGAAGGGCTGTAGGGAGTTGGGGAGGGTGCTCAGAGGAGCTGGGAGGTCCTCTAGGAGCTGGGAGGAGGGGCTCAGGAGGCTGAGAGGAGGCTTCAGAAGCAAGGAGGGGTTGAAGGGGCTGAGGGGGCCTCCGGGTGCTGGGCTGGGTGCTACTTTTCAGCCCCATTGGCCCCTTGCCCTCTGAGTTGCCTTCAATGCCCAGTGACACTTGGGCTCTTCTCTTCTGATTGAGGACAAGGTCGGGTGCCCTTTCCCTACCCCCTCCTGTCTTCCTTGGCCTCAATTTAGAAGTCTGTCGGCCGCCAGCCTGCCTGCCTGCCTACATCACCTGCATGATGAACCTTTGAATATTCGGACGTGGGGGCGGGCGGGTGGCAGATGTCATGTTTTCCTCTCTGTTGTTAGTCCAGAGACAACAGGGCCTCCCCTGGTTTACCTGTGTAGTCCCAGGGCATCTCAGGGGCCGAGAGCGCCTCGTCTCCTGTCAGATGTGGTTGGCGAGAGACGAGGACAGCATGACCACTGGGCACGGCGCACTGTAGAGGTCAGCTAGCGAGGACGGCGGGACGGCAGTGATGTGGCCGTGACCGCTTGTCAAGTGAGTGCAGGGGAGAGGGGGCAGGGGGAGGAAGTGGCAGGAGGGCTGAGGAGGGGGGCTGAAAGAGAAAGGTCCTGTCATCCCCGATGAAATATTCAATGTTGCCAGCATGTTCCATAGGCTGGGTTCCCCCAAGGGGCTGGATTTCCAGATCGTTCCTCAGGCCCCTTGCAGGCGACTAAAGTATTTTGCTTAATAGGTTGGTGATGCCCGTCAGTCACTTGTAAAGCATACCAGTGGTTTAATGTTGCGGGGAGGGGGGTCTCTGGAAGGTCCAAGCAGCTTTTAGAGTATGTGTCCTTGTCACACAGGTGGGCACCCAGACCCTGTACTGGGGATGTGCGTCATCTGTGTCAAAAATGACTTTGGCCTTGAACACGGCACCTTTTGAAGCCTGTAGGGCTCAGAAACTGCTGTGTAGTAACAAGTTTGTGAGATTTTGGAAAGGAAACCACAGTAATGATGCCAGTTCTTAGGATCATAAATAATCATAATGAACAGGACTGCTGTATATTTATGTTGGTTTGTTTTCAGACACTTTTCATTTTATTTTGAATTTTTTCATATTGTGTTGACTTGAAACACTTCTGTCTATAGCACGGCGTGCTCCGCAGAACACTGGAGCGTGGTGACATTCTTTATTTGTCTTCCGCAGCAGACCACAGTCATGCGCGGTGACGTCGATCTGCTGGCAGGTTCACAGGGTGGGCCATGGTAGGCCCATGGAGATGGCTGATTATTAGAATGGGATCTGGACACAGAGGTTCTGGGTTCTTCCTCGGACCAATAGGGTTTCCCTGACTCTGTGTGTCCCAGGAAGGCACAGAGTACTAATGTCTGTCCAGTTTCCTCTCTGAAAGCTTGGGTGGGATACTTGGTGGGGAATTTCTGCTCTGTGTCTCTATGTCTGAGTCACGCTTAAAAAGGGACAGGGAATGGTGTCTCTCCTGACACAGAACAAGAGGCTATGGTCTGGTGTTGAACCCAGTGATCTATAAGCTATACATCGATCCTGGGGGTGGGAGTGGGGCGTTTGCTGAAATGCCCAGAGAACATAACATTTTTCTGAAGAAAATGTCCTATAGTGCCCTGGGATCAAAGGCTAGAACTCACCTACAGGGGTCTGCTGGCAGCAACCATTTTTAAAAACTGTTGTTCTGGGGATCCACTCCAGGGCCTTGCTTAGGCTAGGTAAGCCTCTGCCACTGTGCTGCACCCCAACTATACCACACCCCAGGATCTGACCATTTGGTAGTTTCTCTGGAGATCAGAAACCAGCTGTAAAGGAAATTTCCAGTTGGGGGTCTTTGCAATTTCTCTTTCCATCTAAATTCCCACCTCTGCCCTTCTGAGGAGGGTCTTCCTGCTTGACCTTCTTCTGTGGAAGGTTTCTCCTCCCATTCCCACCCTCAGAGGGCCTAGAGCTTTTCCCAGCTTGGACAGCAGAGAGCTCTACAGCGAGACAAAAACCAGGAAAGGCATCTTTCTTCTTCTCTCTCTCCCCGGCTTTCCCTGGGTTGTGATTGTTAAACCTTTAATCTGTGCACACTGGTGAAGTGTTGTCCCTTTAAAAATCATTTCTCTCCCAGTATGGCAGTTTTGTAGGGAAAGGAACTGTTTATGTGGCTTTTAGAGTCAGCATGGGCTGAAATCGCAGCCCTAGGCCGGGTCTCCTGGGGCAGAGACCCAGGTGATGGTGATGGGCGTCACCTGCCACAGTCTTGTGGTTATCAGGGTATTTCATCCAGAAGCAATAGCATTTTTTCTTATTTTCTTTAATCAATTTTTTTGGGGCTCTGCATCCCTTGTCCACTGGGAGCATCCTAGCCATGGCCCGAAGTTGGGGTGCCTGCCTCCATAATACTTGCTCACCTCCAGGGAGCTGAGCCCTCTCTGATTGACTGTTCAGTATAGGAATCCATCCCCAAGTGTCTCTGGATAGTGGATGAGCCTTATTTCATTTGGGGCAGGGAGGGTGGGGGTGACCTGGAGAGTGTTGAAGGGTGAGAAGCTGGAAGTTGGGGGGATTCTTGTGAGAGGGCACTGTCCTCCCTATCTCAGCACCTCGGCACTGCTTGAGGATCTGCTCTGGAGCCCCTTGGAGGTGCTCCTTGGTTCAGGGCATCACTCAGCAGTTTCCATGGAAACAGGCAAGCTGGAGAGGGGAAGAGAGGGAAGGAAGGTGGCAGTTGCTGTGTGGGCTCCATGGAACCACCTGGGAGTGTTTGGAAGTTTGCTCAGGACACCTAGGAATGACTGAGGATGATTTGAAGAGGGAAAACGGCGAGAGCTGAACTCTAGAAGTAGGCGCAGTTTGGTATTTAAAGCAAATGTTACCCTGTTGTGGCTTCTTGGATGCTTGAGATGTGTGAACGTACCAGTTCCTAGCCTTGCCCAGGTCTAGGCCAGTCGTGTCTTCATGTTTCTCTCTGGCTTTGTGGCATGGGTCTCCCTCCCTCACTCCCCACAAAATGATGGTAGGAGGCTTGCTCAAGGTTCCAGGCTGACCCAGGGAGTCCTCCCACCTGGTTGGACCCCATGTCCCAGCAAAGGTATTCCTAGATGGGGAAAAGAAACTACATGGAATGGAGTGATTCACACTCATGGTCATATTCTTTTTTTTAAAAACTATTTTATTTATTTAGTTGGGAGAGAGAGTGAGAGAGAGAGACAGAGAGAGAGAGAGAGAGAGAGAGAGAGAGAGAGAGAGAGAGAGAGAGAGAGAGAGAGAGAGAGAGAGAGAGAGAGAGAGAGAGAGAGAGAGAGAGAGAATATAGGCACACTAGGGCCTCCAAGCCTCTGCAAATGAACTCCAGACACATGCGCCCTCTTGTGCATCTGGCTGTATATGGGCACTGGGGAATCAAACTCTGGTCCTTCTGCATTGCAAGCAAATGCCTTAATTGCTAAGCCATCTCTTCAGCCCACTCATGGTCATATTCTAATGAACTGGCAAAAATAGAATCTTGTGTTGCTTAATCTAGATTAATTACTTTATACACTCCTTCTTTTAAAGACTCTGAGATAGGATGGACGCTCCACAGTGCCACAGGGTAGAACAAGATAGCCCTTACAGAACAGAGCACTTTAGAGAGTTGCTCAGTGGTTAAGGCTCTTGTCTGCAAAGCCAATGATTCATGTTTGATCCCCAGGACCCTCATAAAGCCATATGCACAAAGAAGTGCGTGCATCTGGAGTTCATTTGCAGCAGCTAGAGGCCCTGGTGCACCCATTCTCTCTCTTCTCTCTCTTTCTCTCTGTCTTATTCTGCTTGCAAATAAATAATTAAGAATTTAAAAAAAGACTCTGAGATAGATAAAACTTTTTAGGATCCATTTGATAGAAAGAAACGGAGGCTTAGAGGGTGAAATGTCTTCCTTCACATGGCCAGTGGAGCAGTTTGACCTCAAAAGCAGTGTCATTCCAGAGTCCTTTCTTTCAGTCTGCATGTCATGACAAGGACCTCCACATTTTCCACGCATACCTTGCTCAGCCCAGGGCCAAGAGCACTGGATCAGTTCTCTGTAGTCTTGAGCAAACTATGCACCTTTTTGAGACTTTGTCTAACAGTCTTGGCTGGATCCTCCCAGGTGCCAGGTTGGAATGTCCTTCTAAAGTGAAATTCAGAAGTCAGGATCTTTACTGAGGGCTTCCAAGCTTAAACAACATGGAGGCATGCCTCTATGGCTTGTGCACCTGTAAAGTCACCTCTGAGACACATTTCTCCACTGACACTGTATTGTCAGAGACCAAACCATGAGCCCTGCTTGGGAGTCAGGCTGTTGGTTGTGGATGGCTAATGACACCCTCGTCTTCTGTGCTGTGACTTTCCCCTCCTTGGCTTCAGAGTATGTGGGGATGGGGGGGTGGGCACAGGGCAGCTGTTGATGAACTCTTTTCTGGGGAGAAGCCAACTGGCCAGGTGGGAGACCTCTCACAAATGAAAGTATGATTTCATCATGAGTTTATTGGGCTTTCTTACAGGGCATGGGGAAGGGGTTACTTACAGGAGTATGGGGACCCCAAAGCAGCCACAGGGATAACACCCTCCACATGGCCAGATAGGTAGAACTTTCTATTTCTAATCTTCCACCCTCCATATATTCCATCTCCCCCACCGGGGATCATTGCACTCAGGTGACACAGGCTTTACCTGTGAG
>PVHP010022646.1:0-18038 GCA_004024765.1 Zapus hudsonius
AGAGAGAGAGAGAGAGAGAGAGAGAGAGAGAGAGAGAGAGCGCACCAGAGCCACCACCTTGTGGGTCTGGCTTATGTGGGTACTGGGGAATTGAACTTGGGGCCTTAGGCACCAGAGGCAAGTGCCTTAACCGCTGAGCCATCTCTCCAGCCCTAATTTTTTATTTTTATTATCCATAACGAGGTAAATTTAATGAACAAATAATGAGTTGTTATCCCCATTTCCCCAATGCCCCTCTTCCCTATCCCCAATCAGCTGGATATCCTTCTCTGTGGGCAGTCTGGATCAGTCTATGGGGCAGGGAACCTTAAATAGCCTAGGAGTCAGCCCGGTTCCGCTGGCCCTAGTATGTTGTTACTGAGGGGGCCATGTCTCTGGGAGTTCTCCCCCACCAAGGCTCTCACAATCTTTCCGCCCCCTCTTCCGTTCAGTTACCTGAGTTGTGGTGGGTGACCAGCTTTTCTTTTAAAAAATTATTTACTTGCAAACAGAAAGAAATAGAGAAGAGAGACAGAGAGAGAATGGGATTCCAAGGGACTCCAGCCACTGCAAACAAACTCCAGATACATGTGCCACTTTGTGTATCTGGCTTTATGTGGGTACTGGGGAATTGAACACCGATTATTAGACTTTGCAGACAAGCGCCTTAACTACTGAGTCATCTCTCCAGCCTTTCTTAGCTTTTTAAATCTTCATGAGCCTCAATACTCCCTTCAGGAAGAAAGG
Organism: Zapus hudsonius; assembly: GCA_004024765.1. Classification (NCBI taxonomy): domain Eukaryota; kingdom Metazoa; phylum Chordata; class Mammalia; order Rodentia; family Dipodidae; genus Zapus; species Zapus hudsonius. The sequence goes on from PVHP010022646.1 coordinate 727, forward strand.
TTTCAATTCCTGGGAAATCCTGCACAACAGTCGCCTGGCCCCAGAGGCAGAGAAGGCCCTGGGAAGGGGCTGCCCAGCCTCCAGACAAAGCCTTGTCCAGGACTAGGTCTGAGCATGCATGGAGGGGAAAGGCTACTCCCTGTCAAACTGACCCTTTCCACCCTCCAGAACCTGTTCCTCCCCCACTAGCAACTGAGAAGCCTGTCCTTGCAAAGCGATCGTGGCCTAGATCTGCAGCCTGTGTCCTTGAGTGTGTGCTGTTCAATCACTCCCATGTGCTGGGGCCTGAGCTGGAATTTGTTTGTTTCCCCAGAGGGACAGCCACACTGAGGGTCTGGGCTGGAAGGAGTTGCTGGGTCAGAGCGGAGGGCAGCATGGGAGGGTCGCAAGCCCTGGTGTGGGGAGTATAGTGTCCCTTACACTGACATGAGCTCTCTGGCGGCAGGTCCCTACAAGTATACATCCCAACCAGCCCCTATTGAAGGCCAGCCAGGGTGACATGAACTGGCCCAGAGCCCAGCCTCACATGGCCCAATCAGTGGGCAAACTTGATCTTTGTTTAAATCACTGTTGGCAAAGTCTAGAGGGCCAAACATCTGGCTCCAGCCAAGGGCTGGATCTGAAGTCCAAGGCTGAGTTCAGAAACCCTCAGAGGGCTCCCTGGTCAGAGTAATGGGCATACTTATCTCCACTGGGGGGGGTGGTCAGATGAGTGGGGGCTACTGAGACACTCCAGTGGTCTCCACAGGAGCCAAGGAAGCTAAGGAGGTAGAAAGACAAGTTGGAAGGGCAGGCAGCTTGGGGGGGGGGCTGGCCTCCCTCAAGCCCAGACTGACCTGGAATTCACTATATAATCTCAGGGGTGGCCTTGAACTCACAGTGGGCAATCCTCCTACCTCTGTCTCCTGCTGGGATAAGGTGTGTGCCACCATACATGGCTTTTTTATTTTATTATTTTTTTTTTATTGAAGGACAGCAGTTGGTTTCAGTTTAATGATGTATCAGCCAGCTTTGCTATAGTAACAACCCCCAAATCTCACATCTTACAACAAACATTTGTCTTTCGTGTTCAATCAATGGCTTTAGACCAGCTGCTTTGGCTCTGCTCTGTCTTACCATCCTGATATCCAGACTGAAGGGATCTCATGGCAGAGGGAAAAGAGTATAGGGTTACCATGCAATTGCTGCCTACAGACTCAAACCTCCATCAGGATGTGACCAGAGTTGCATCTGCTCACGTCCCTTTGCATGGGAGACAGAGTAGGCACTTCACTTAGTCACAGCTCAAGGATACACAAAATCTCTAATGGATTTCTTTTAAGAGAAACTCAGAGGAGAAAGTATGAAAAGAAGGCTAACATCTTTATTTTGGATTTCTGGTCTTCAGAACTATAAGCAAGTAGACTTGTTTTCAGCTGCCAAGTTTTTTGGGGGGTAATTTCTTACAGTAATTGTCCTTACCCACCCGGGGGTCGGTCACAGCGAGGGCCCTAGAGAAGGGGTGAGAATGAGGGGAACAAGAGACTCGAGAGAGTGGAGCAAGTCGATATTCCGATCAAACTCATTTTATTTCCCAGGCAAGCCGCACTTAAGTAACTTTTTCACAGGGAGAAGCATGGGCGGTTACTAGGAATTAGCCTAACCAGGTTGCTAGGTAACTTGGTCACAGCAAGGGTCATGTGTTCTCTAGGAGGAAACCTGCAGGAGGAGAATATTTGGCAGAGAAAATAGGGACTTAGCACTGGTTAGTAAGAGGAAGAACAGAGACCTTCAAAACAAATGTTGACGCAGTTTAAGGCACCATAATGGCTCCCCACAAGTAATCATGGGGAGGAAAGGGGAGACGACAGTGGCTGGGAGAGGGACCTCACATAGATATAAACACATGGGATTGGACCCAGGAGAGAAGCTGGACCCTGCTTGGTTCTGAGTATGGTGGGAGGTGGCCACGGGGCACTTTGAGGGGCAAGCCCTTCCTATAGAAGGTGTGCCCAGGAATGGGAGCCAGAATGAGCCAAGGCCAGGAGGTGCTGCTGTGTGGGTGAAAGGATCAGGACATCATTGTTCTTTTTGTTGTTTTCCAAAGTAGCCCAGGCTGACCTGGAATTCACTCTGTAGTCTGGGGGGGGGTGGCCTTGAACTCACAGCGATCCTACCTTTGCTTCCAGAGTGCTAGCATTAAAGGCAAGCGCCACCACACTCAGCCATATTCTTTTATCATGGTAGGAGGACCATCGAGTTCCAAAAAACAAACAGCCCAGAAAAGGTGTACCAGGTAAGCAAAGGCTAGGACTGTGAAGTGGGAATGTCTGCTCTACGCCCAGTCATGGTCATCATCTCCGAAATCGGACGTCCATGACCACTTTGGCAAACTTCCCAGAGGAGGAAAAGTTGCGTAGTAGACTCCAGGACTCGAGAGAGCATGGCCACCCGGAGTCACGTCACTGACCCCTCACGGTCCGCCACACTCACACCCTGGCTGATCAGCTGACACACCTTCAACCAGAACCCCAGGCAGAGGCCATGCTCAAGCCTGAGGTGGCATGCCATCGGATATGGGGGTTCTCAAGAGTCCTGATAGAGGAGCAGGGGCCTGGCTATTTTCTGGAGTCTGGCGCTTTGAGATGCTCGTCTTTGCCCTCAGACGTGGGGAGATCACCGTGATCCGCAGCCACAGCACCGGGTAAATCCCCGTCCTTTTGGAACTGGTTCAGCGGCAGCCGCGCATGCGCAGCGTTTCCATGTTGGGAAGGTTGCATCATAATTGCTAAGTCTCCCAGGCAGCCTGCGTTCTCAACAGCGCCGCTGGTGTAGTGGTATCATGCAAGATTCCCATTCTTGCGACCCGGGTTCGATTCCCGGGCGGCGCAGGTTGTTTTGTCCCTTTCCCATCTCGGGAACGCTTGGAAACGGACTATCCGATACAAAGGTACGACGTAAATCGGACAGGTTAGCATTTCGGAATGACTAACGTTTTGAAAATAATAGTGTTATGCCGTGGCAAGGCTGGGAGGTCCCTATAAACCACGTTTTGAAAATAGGGTGGGACGTGGCGAGGCTGGGAGGTCCCTGTGAACCATCAGCTCTTCATCTCTGCACTGAGCGTCTCTTAGGAGTGGCGCGCACACGCCTGGCACCCGTTCCAAGCCGACAGAGCGTCGCTCGGACCACAACTCCCGACACGCCTCGCGCGCGTCTGGACCACAGCTCCCGTCGTGCCCTGCGCGTGTCCCAGGTGGGCCGGCGGCTAGGCTGCGATGTTGGTGGCCGCGGCCGCCGAGCGGAACAAGGAGCCCATCCTGCGCGTGCTGCGCCAGTACGTGGACCCAGCCCAGCGCGGCGTCCGCGTGCTCGAGGTAGCCTCGGGCTCCGGCCAGCACGCCGCGCACTTCGCGCAGGCCTTTCCGTACGCCGAGTGGCAGCCGTCTGATGTGGACCAGCGCTGCCTAGACAGGTGTGGCGGCGCGGTGTCCCCACGTACGGCCGCTCTGGGCCCCGCGGGTGGCTGGGGTTTGGGTGCGGGACCTGGCTGTGCAACCGATGGGCTGCGGGGAAGGCCGAGCCAGGCCCATGTACTGCGGGCTTGCGGCTCCTGGGGCTTTGCTGAGCCGCGGGGTGGGGAGGACTGGCCCGCCTTGGCTCACGCGCTGCCCTCCACAGCATCGCCGCCACCACTCAAGCCCAGAGGCTGTCCAACGTGAAGGCCCCGCTATACCTGGACGTGACCTGGGAGTGGGAGCAATGGGGTGGAATCCCGCAGCAGTCACTGGATCTGTTGCTATGCATCAACATGGTCCACATCAGCCCGCTGAGCTGCACCAAGGTGGGGGTGGCATGGAACCCAGCGCTTCTCTTTCAGGGAGGGAGGCCCCGAGGTCAGGCGTCCAGCTTACTGTCTGTCCCGTCTACCTTTTTCCAGGGGCTCTTCAAAGCAGCAGGACACCTGCTCAAACCCAAGGCTGTACTAATCACCTATGGGGTGAGTGGCCCTACCCCTAGCAGCCTTAACCGTTTGTCCCCTGCGCATCTCATACCCAGAGGCTGACTAGGGGGTGACCATTCTATCTATAATCAGCATGTCAGTCCTCTTGCCCACTGATAATGGCTGACCCTGGGCCTATGGGCTGTGCCCACTTGTCCTCACAGCCCTTTGCAGTCAATGGGAAGATCTCTCCCCAGAGCAACGTGGACTTTGACCTGACCCTCAGATGCAGGTCAGACATAGGTGGGAGGGGGTCTTGGCTGAGAGAGCTGGTGGGCTGGGTGACACCCCCCCCCTACCTCTGGTCATGACCCTCTTCTCCCGCCCTGCAGGAATCCAGAATGGGGGCTTCGGGACACAGCCCTCTTGGAGGAACTGGGCCAGGCCAGTGGCTTACTCCTGGAGAAGATGGTAGGCAGGGCAGCCTGGGGTGGGTAGTCTCTCTGGGGCTGAGGGCCACTCCAGCAAAGCCTTTCTCTAGGTGGACATGCCAGCCAACAACAAGTGCCTGGTTTTCCGGAAAGAATAGCTCCTCTCCTTCCTCCCATGCGCCTGCATGTCTGCCCGAGGCTCTGTGAGGCACACTCCAGTCCCCAGCACCCTGCCTCCTTGGTCAGGCCTTGGGATAAACTAACCCCTCTAGCCTGGTGGCCACAGGGCTGCTGAGAACCTGAGTCCGGTCTGCCTTGGAATAAAGTGTTTCCTGCTGCCCCTCACTGTGGGCATCCACCACACTATCTTCTGGGAGACTTCATTGGGTGAGGATGGATGCTTGGGGGGGGGCGAGGGCAGTGCAAGGACAATGATTGAGGCAGAAGCTAGATGGCATCAAGTGCTCCTGGAGACTGCTGTGAGTCTGCAGGATGCCCCATGATCTGGTGCTAAAGACCTCAAGTGGGAACTAGAGCCCCCTCTGGTATCAGAACCCCAGCTGAACAGATGGGATGGTATACCAGGAAGGGCACCAGGGTTGATATTTTATTTAGGAAGAGGGAAAACAGGAGTGGGAGCATGGGCAAGACTAGTCTTGGAAGCGATTGAGCAGCTCACAGGCCTTCTTCTCAAGCAGCTCCACAATCTTCTTGACGCGCTTCTCACTGGCTGCACGAATGTAGCTGCTAGCATCCAGCACGGCCACACCTTCACGCACTTCACCCATGATAACCAGTGGCCCATCACCGGCTGTCACATTAGGGCAGGGGCAGGACCAGTCTATGCCACTCAGTGTCACCTCCAGGTACTTGGTGCCCAAGAACTTGAGGCCCATTTTGTCATCCTTGAGCACATCATCGAGGGCCACACGGGCGATGCCACCCGCAGCCTCGGGCTCCTCCAGCACCTCTGTGAGTCGCCCCACGATGGCAAAGTCGCTGCGGCACAAGCTCAGTGCCAGCTTGCTCCTGAGGCGGCAGGCCCGGCAGGGTGGCATGCGCGGCACTGGGCAGGCATCCTCACAGCTCTCCCGGCTCTCAAAGTTGTTTCCGTTACCCTCGCAGCCGCTGTACACAAAGGGGTGGCACTGCTGCAGCAGTGGGCTGTAGGCCCAGCGCAGCTCCCAGCCCTGGCAGGGACCCTGCACAGCCGGTAGTGCACAGGCGTCCCCAGGGCTACGAACACAGGCCTGTTGGCATGCCTCATAGGTTTCAAAGCCCAGGGTGGCCCCATCACATTGGAGAACTGGGAAGGTCATGCAGCTGCCCCGCTGTGGGTCAAAGTGCCAATGGACGTGGTGGGGGATAGGAGGACCGGTGCAGGCCTGCATATTAGGCAGGCACTCAGCCAAGGCCGGAACACCTGAGGCTCGGTCCCTGGCCGTCACTCGCTGCAACACAGAGAGGGGGAAGTCAGCCCTGAGCAGGCCAGCTGCATTGCGTGCAGTGCAGGTATACAGACCTGCATCCTCAGGCCGGGCATTGTAAAGCACCAGCTGCCCAATGCTAGTGACCACTAAGTTGCCATACATCTGGTCAGGGCGCATGATCAGGTTCTCCCGCTGGTGGCTCTGCTTCTCCCAAGTCACAGCGGGCGGCGGGCGGCCACTGACATCACAGTGGAGACTGGCGGTGCCCCCCACGTGCACTGCCTGAGGTGAGGGGCTGCTGTACAGGGCAGGAGGCATGGGCACAGCCCCCGGGGTTGGGCGGGCAGTTGTCTCGGGTGGTCCTGGACTGCTGGGTGGCCAGCTGAGGATGTGTTTGCAGGGCACCACGTGCAGATGGAGACCCCGCAGGCAGGCCTCTGCATCCATGTAGCAGCGGTTGTAGTAGGTGAGGCCATCGGAAGCACAGGTGAAGCTAGGCTCCTTCTCACAGCGGTCACGGCAGCGGCAAACAGGCTGTCCGTCCCAGATGTCGCAGTCGGAACCCTGCTGTGGGCACTGGAAGCCCTCACAGGAGGCTGCTGTGGTGGTTTCAGCCAGGCCACCATTGGAGAAGCGGGCTGCCACGCAGCTCTGCAGCCCACACACATTGGTACAGCACTTCTCGGAGGCCGCACAGTCCTGGGGGACAGGAGAGTTTAGGAGAGCCCTACCTTCCTCCCAGCCTTGCCCGTGCACCACCCAGCGGGCCGAGTCTGCCCCTGGGAAGCTGCCAAGTGCTTTCTGTCCAGCAGAAGGAGCTGTAGGCCATGTGTACACCTCGTTCAACCTCAACACCCTCAAGCAGGTCTTCCCATTCTCACACCAAGACCCAGGCAGCTGCTTTGACATCAGAGGGCCTCGTGCCTGCCCTCCCTGAGAACTCATTGTCCAGGTCTGGGCTGAGAGAAGGACCGCAGGAGCAGGACTAGGCAGGGTGGTGCAATTTGCATGAGTGGGTCCACAAGACTTAAATGGTGCTCAGGCAGGGAAGGGGCAGGATTAGTGAGGATGTCTACTCAGAAAGGGGGCTTTTGTTCTTTAGACAGGTGAGGGCAAAGACAAGAGGTGTCCCCTGGGCCCCTTATACAGGGTATAGATAGCCCCAAACCCTGGAGTAAATGGGCTTATGGAGTTGGGAGTCCACTTCCCACTGAGGAAAGGGCTGGAGTGGGTCCCAATGCTCACCTGATCTCTGACGCACTCACGCTCACAGGTGCTCTGGGCGTCCACCCATAGGTGGGGGCTGAGCTGGTTTGGGCACATGCCAGGGTGGCTTCCAGGCTCTGGCAGCAGACTGGTCCCCAAGATCAGACCAATGAGCTTGATGATGAAGAGCAGAGACAGGAGTGGCCGTGGGGCGGGCATGGGGACCACAGGGTCAAGGGGCAGGAATGTGTGGCTACCAGCCACTCCAAGGGCCCTGTGGAGCTGGGACTCCCTACAGGCATCCACTCTACAGGCCTAGGATCACTGCCCCTGTCTTGGCTGACCTTCCTCTTGATTCTCAGGCTCCTTTTGACTCCTGAGTTTGGAGTCCACAGCTAATGCTTCTTCCTGGTGTTCTGAATGGGTGAGTTCTGGGGTCTCAAAACCTGTCCATACAGCACTTTGCTGCTTCTCAGTCTGGCCCCTTTCAGTCACTGAGGGTTCTCCTAGACTCTGGTCAGCACACAGCAGGGAATGGGAGGAGTAAGGAGGAGCCAGAGGCCCTGAAGCTCAGAGCCACTGACCACAAGGGTCACCAAGGGGCGGAGAAGGGCCAGCTAGGCCAGGGAGGAGGGTGCTGTAACCTGAGCCCCTCCCTCCACAAGTTAGAGCCAGGCAGGGATCAAAGTTTCCTTGAAGACCTTCCCACACTCCACTCAGGGAGGAGGGGAAGAGCTGGCAAATTTCAGCTTTTGTCCCTAGCCCTTCAGTCCTCCATGTGGTGGGGGGTGGGCAGGCATTCACCTCGGCCTCAACTGACTACTGGTCTAAGTTTCCTCCAAAGCAGGTACAGGCTCACACTTTCATCTGGGTATTAAATAGGTAAGGTACAAAGGCTCTTCCTTCAGCTTAGCAGGTGGTAGGTCTGTTCCTTTCCTGGGAAAGACTCCTCACCCACCCCTATGACACCTGCCATCAGGTCTTGTAGTGGAATAAAAACCCTGCTAGGGTGCCAGGTGGGGTAATGCACACATTTGGTAGGTGGAGGCAGGAAGATTGAGATTTGAGGCCAACCTGGGCTACATGAGACCCTGTTTCAAAAACTGCTCAGGGCCTGTTGTGGTGGCACAGGTCTTTAATCCCAGGGAGGATCACCATGAGTTCCAGACCAGCCCGAGAGACTACATAGCGAATTCCAGATCAGCTTGGGCTACAGTGAGACCCTACCTCAAAAAACAAAAACAGGGCTGAAGAGATGGCTTAGTAGTTAAGGCGCTTGTCTGCAAAAACTTAACAACCAGAGTTCAATTCCCCAGTATCCACGTAAAGCCAGATGCACAAAAGCAGCTCATGCATCTGGAGTTTGGTTGCAGAGGTCCAGGACTTGCGCCCATTCTTTCTGTGACTCCCTGTAAATAAAAACAACAAAAAACAACCTACTGGCTGGGTGTGGTGGCACACACCTTTAATCCCAGCACTTGGGTGGCAGAGTTAGGAGGATTGCTGTGAGTTCGAGGCCAGCCTAAGACTACATGGTGAGTTCCAGGTCAGCCTGGGCTACAGCAAGACCCTACCTCAAACCCACCCCCTCCAAAACAAAACAAAACAAAAAATAACCTACTAAGGGGTGAGGGCTGTCCTCAGCATTTCAAACAGGTTGAGGGCCTGACTCAACAGGACTTTACTCTCCAGACACACTACCCCAATTGAAACAGGGCACCTGGCTCCTGGTCATTCTGGGAAGAAAGAGACTTATATCCACTGGCCATAGACAGTTACATGGCTATGACTGAGGCACAAAGGGCTGATTCAGGGCACCTATGAGGGAGTCCCAAGGGACGATCAAGTGCATCCTGAAAAGAACCAGCTTTCTGGACACTGCCCCGGTAACCAAATATAAGTGAGCCTTCCCTGTTCCACCAGCCATCCACCACAAGGACCAACATTCACCCTCCAGCTAGAATAGTAGCCCCTCCTCCATGGGGGAGTGCAGGGAACCAGTCAGGCTTTCTGCAGAGATCAAAGCTGGTGGCAAGACAAAGGGCCGCTTGGAATCTGCCCTTCTGTGGCTCCAGAGGACCCCAGGGAGTGGATTTGCCTGAAACAGGAAGGAAAATGTCCCTGTGACCCTTTGTCTGACCTCCTGACCCAGAAGGCAGGGTAATAAGAGCCTGGTCTGGGCCAGGAGATTAAGAGATGGATGCCAGGCGCCAGTGTCTCTTGCCTTACAAGGGGATGGTGGGGGAGCAAGCTCCTAATGGGTAGGGGTGCCTAGGCCACAGGCACAGGATGCTCTCAAGAAAGAGTGCAGATGGATGCATGCCTAAACCAGAAGCTATGGTCCCTGGGGTGTGAATACATATTCAGAGTGGAGTGTCCCCATCCTGCTTGGCTATGAACTTCAGGGCACTGGACATACCCCTGGCTAATCAGAGGTCCCATAGAGCCCCATAACCTGTCAGATGCTTTCCTACTAATAAGGTTTCAAGCCAGCTCCTGCTTGCAGTGGTCCTTGAAGCGGTGGCCAAGTTACAGAAAACATTCTGCACTGGGCTATAAGCAATGGCTCTGTGTGAGGTATGCCACTTTTTGCAGGCCTGGCCATTTCAGAACATCTTCAGTCCTTCTGGTAAGAAATGTGAACCTGGCTAGAGGTTAGCAAGGTCAGCTAGAGGGGTACCAAAGCCTGAGGTCAGTCTGGCAGGCACAAAGCAGTGCTGTCTCCTGTGGTAGAGCACATTGATTGCAAGACCCTCCCCTGTAACACACCATAGCTGGACAATGTCACAGACTGATTTATACAAAGGCAAACAGGAGGTCACAGCTGAAGTACATTTACTGTACAAAGAAGAACAAAGAATCCAGAAACGGTAGTCCATAGTAGCAAGGGTAGTGTTGATGGCGTGCACACAGGCCCATCCAGGTCCTTAATGTCCATGGCATTCTATTGCTGATCCCAGAGAAAAGGTCTCTATTGATAGCAACAGGACAGTGGGCTGGGAGAGGGTGATGCCAGATTATAGCCAGCCTCATAGCCAGGGTCTCAGGGGCTGCTGTCCCCATAGGCATGACTCATCTTCCAGAACAGCAGGCCAGCACTGTATTCACCAGTGTCCTAGTAATACCGATGGCAAGATGGTGTCGGGAAACGTGCACAAAGAAGGTCCCAAGTAACAGGTTATGGCTCCTGCTGTGGCCAGGGGTCTGAGGGCAGGAGGTAGAGTTGAGCACCAGTGTGACAAAGGGCTGTGTCACTAGGCAAAGGCAGGGAAGCAGTCCCATAGAACACCCACTGAGGATGACAACCCCATGGAGGGGGCTGTCCTAGACGGGCAAGGGGTAGAATGAACACTGTGGAGGATCAGTTCATGGCTTCAGAAAGTGCTCCGGCTGGTGGGTCCCCAAAGAGGGACTTGGCAATTCCTTTGGCCCATAGCAGGGTCGAGGCTGCTGTTCCAAGCAGTGTCACTGAGAAACAGGTCAAAGAGACTCCAGTGATGTGATCTCATGGACATAAAGACCACAACAGGCAAGGAGCAGCTGTGTGGACACAGCCAAGGCCGATGAACACAAGTTTCTAAGAAGAGGCTGAACATGGGCCACAGGCCCAGAGGCCATCAAGCACTTCAGGTCTGTAGAAGGCTCTGCACCTTCAACCTGGAGATGCTGTATAGTAAACATCACCAAAAGCATCAGTGCACAATAGGGAGGGACACAGGTAGGGCTCTCAGGTGCACCCATTTCTCTCCTTTCCTAGGAAGTACTCATACCCAGAGACAACATCCAGAGGGTTTATAGGAGCCATATCTTTGCCTGTCTCCAGCACACTGACCACCTTGATCAGAAACAGAAGCTGGAGCTAAGAGCTAAGATCACTGCCAGATGATCCATCTGTTTCCCACTAGCCTCTGAGCTACACATCTAAGGCAAAGTGTTTACAGATCTGGCTTCAATGCTGAACCACTTACCCACTGCTTCACCCTCCTTTCCTGACACCCTGAGCTCCCCTGTGACTGACAACATGGCCATGAAGAGGCTTCCAGGCTTCCTTGACAGCCCTTTAAAGGTCATGTTTTACTGTGTAAAGATGATGACTCCAAATCTGACCATAAAGCTGTAACAAGCTCTCTGCCCCAAGAGCAGGGTGAGACAGGAACCTCAAGAGAAGCAGACCATGCCAAGGTGCCTGAGTTCACACCCAGAGTCAACAGCCGTGAGCCCAGGTTGGGCTCACGGCCTCCTTCTCATAACGTCCTGAATCCACCGGGAGGCAAATCCAGCATCTCCTTCTACTGACAAGCTCCTGTTCAGACTGTAGCAGGCAGGACACTCAGCTAGGGTATTGAATGTTAGTATTTCCTTCAACCAAATAAACGAGGGTGGGAGATGGTTTGTCACACAGGTGGGTGGCTGCTCATAGGCCCTGTTGCCACCACAGGGGATGCACAGAGGACTGGACCTTCCTGACTGCCAGGATAACATCTAGGGGATAAAATGGGACTCTGTTCATGCTTATTAAGCATCTAGGAACAGTTTGGTGAAAAAGCCATACCCTGACCACCACTTTGTAATGGAGGAGGGAGGCTAAGCAGAAACACTAAGTGGGGAGTCTGCATTAAACACTCTCCTTCAGGGAACATCTATCACCAAAATGGCTTCTAATTCTGGGATTACTTCTGAACCTCAGCATCTCCTTTTTGTTTTATCTCCCATATGCTGTTCTATAGCCTGGAAACATCATGACTGCTTTTTATTGGTAGCTGTCAACAGAAACCAAAGTTATCCTCAGTCTTGTCCTGTGTAGAAGGTTTTTATAGACTGATCCTCTGAGTTCACCTAAACCATGGCCAGGTCTCAGGTACCTCTCTTCCTCTTTAAAAGCTGGCTTGGTTCTTGCACTCCAGGCTTGCTTATAGATTGTTCCTTTTGTTTCTCTCAGCCTTAAGTTAGGTCTGTGTTCCTTACCAGTGATGTGGTGCTTCCTCCGGATCCATGGTTTTTCCTATACACGAGGTTCCTGGCCTCTGTGGGGCTTAAAACCTCAGACATGTCAAGGTATTTGGGCATATTCTAATTCTTCCTGTCTGGCTTTTTTGCTGTAGTTGGTGGGAAAACCTTCAAACAAACCTTTGATTTTTAAGTTGGTTTCTTTAACATCCAAAAGTCTAAAGTATCCATTTCTCATAAATGCCAGCGGACTCCATTTCTAACATCTTCCCCAAAAATGTTCTTGCTTGGGCACACTTAGATGAAGAAAAGGAGAAAAGCTTTAGTCCTCTTGACCATGCTCACACACAGTGCTCCTTAGGCCTTCACAGTTACTGCTGCCTGGCTGACACGGTCATCTTTCTTTGTCAGACAAAGGTTCCTTCTGCACAGCTTGGAAAGGCTTCAGCCTTGCTTTCCTGCTCCGCCTCCTCCAGTGGGCATGTTAGAAGAGGTTCTGGGTGGTATGACCAATTTCTTTGAGTGCCTACAAAGCTCATACCAGGTGCCAGAAACACCCTTGGTTATTACGCTATGGAAATAACTGCAGTTATACTTACACTGGCCTGGCTATTTGAGTGCCTACAGGAGTCACCTGCCAAGCTTCGCTTCCTCAGCATGATCTGTCAACCAAAGTGTTTTTCCCCTCAGTTATCTTGCAGACTGGAGCCAAGAAACCTCCCTGTGATTCTGTAAAAACTCAAATAGGTTGTGGTTCATAGTCATTTATGAGAATGTCATTTGGAATTCAAGGCAGTTTTCCCCATTTAAAACTGTCATAAATTATGTTGAGCTTAAGCCCAGACACTAACTTGTTTAACATACAAGGAAATAGTCTGCTAGAAATGAATCACCTTTGTAACTACTTTCTTAAGGAGAAAATGATCTGTGAATTCAATTGGATTTTTAAAAGTAGTATGACATCCCATGCTGGCCCTGCTGCTGTTGGCTCAGTAAGAGGAAAGTTTTCCAGCCTGGGTAGATGTGGTACCTACAGCAGTGGCCCCTAGCAACAGCTATCTTAATCATCTTCCCATCTCTTCTTCTGAGCTGGGCTCAGAGCTTGGGTAGCCTTCTCACTGTAAGGAGCAGGGGAGGGGCTGCCAAGCTGAGTTACATTTGGAAGGTGTATCTGTGTAAAAGATACCTTGTGTAGATACCTGTTCTGATCCTCCAGACTGCACTGGGGAATTACTAGTCTCTGTATTCTTAAGCCTTAAAATTTTCGAGTGCATTTGGTGCCAACATTTTTCTATAGCTGTATCAGAACAAGAAACCTGTTTTCACATCACAATGTAATTTTGTTAAGAATTTTTATGAGGCAGAATTGGGTATAGCAGTTGAATTAAACTTAGTAATCACGCAAAAAAAAATAAAATTAAAAAATGTACAAAAATGGGTGAAATATTTTCCATATAAATAAAGGGGAGCTGGGCTCCCTCCCAGCCTGGAGTCCCTGTAGCACCAGCAGCCCTGCTGCACCATCTGTGGAGCACATTCTTCCCTGCACGCTCCACCTCTCCATCTATCTCAGCTGTGGAGGAAAGCCTGGTGCATCACAGGCAGAGCTGTGGCGCCAAGTCTTCCCTCACTCGGCAGGGCCCAGCGCCTGGCCAGGAATACCTTGGCGTGAGACCCCAGAGTCTGCACAGGAAACACCCACAGGTCCTGCTAGGAGATCTTGCAGTTGCTCCGAGAGCAGTTCTGGGGTGGGCTCTGGGGGGGACGGATGGACTTGGATCTCTTGAGACTGTTGCCCTTGCTGCTGCTGCCCCCAGCCCCACTGGCCAGGGAGTAGGAGCGCCCATGCATCATGACAGCATTCATGCCATTGGCCATGGAGAAGGACTTGAGGTGGCTCTTGATGGTGACAGGCAGTGGCAGCTTGTCAATGAGGTGCACAGGGGTGCAAGAGACAATGGCACGGCAGCAGAGGTCCTGCAGGCTGAAAACTGGGGGAGGAAGGGACAGGTAGTGAGGTCCTACATGGGGAGATACTGAAGAGCGTGTGGTCCTCACAACTAGGAAGAACCAGCAGAGCCTGGCCCAAAGAGTCTCAAAGTTCTTGGTAGTGTCCCTGGACCAGGGCTCCCATATATCCAGTTGCCATCTATGAGGAGTGTCCAGTGAGTGACTCCCTTCTTCTTTACCAGAGTGGAGCGAGCACAATACCACATGCCACTGGGAGATGGGCTTTCAGAGTATACTCTGCCTAGGAGACTAGGGCTGAGATGGCTAACAAACTTTAAAGCTCAGGTGCAGCCCCACTGTAGCTCGGGTTGGAAGTTAGCTTGGTCTTGTCTGGCTCTATCTGGTGAAGGTCTTGAGAAGGGAAAGGCTTAGATACCCTGTTCTCTCCTGTGGCTTCATCTTAAGGTGAAACTGTGACCCCTGTTAGAAAGCACCTTGACAGTGAAGCCATTGTTAGTCACTTCTGATCAAGGACAATAGCACAGACACAATATGCTGAGCTGTACATAACACCTCCATGACACCCAGAGTAGTTATACGTGCATACAGGGTTTGGTTCTCACCATAGCTTAGTCGGTGAAGTGGCGACTTGGTCACCCTTACAGCTTGGGCATGAATAAGCAGCCCAGGTGACAGCAGCTCTTAAGATTGACTCCCCCAGCCATGCTCATGGACTCATCCCCCTACTCTTTCCCCCACCACGACTCCACCCACATCCATGCCGGAACTGGGCCCCAGCCTCACCTCGATTGGGCCTCCAGATCTTTTCCATGCCATGCCGCATTAGCACGATGCGGGAGAGCTCAGTGAAGGACTCGATGACATTGAAGTTGCACAGGGGGCTGACTTCAAAGAAAGTCATGCAGTTCTTCTCTGCATAGGCCCGGGCTTGCTCCGTTGGGACTTGCCGCTTGAAGGCCAGGTGTAGCCGGTTCCCAACCAGGATCCGGGGAACCCCAGGTGCATGCTTTGGGAGGGTTCATAATTCAGCAAAGACACAGTCACAGGACACCCCTTACCCTGGGCCACAGGCAGAGGGCTCCCATTATCTGCATTCTGTGATGGAATCAGCCCAGAAAGGTGTATAGGTAGGCCCAGGCAGATAGTAGAGCCCAGCTACTCACTTGCTGAGCACTACCCTCAGGCTGGGGAAAGGGAAGGGACCCACAGTGGACAGCACACCCAGGTATGTCCCAAATACAATTGGTTTCATGCTTTCCTCTAGAGCAATACCGACCCATATTTACCTCGTCAATCTCTTTGATCCACCGGTCAATGCCATCGAAAGACCAACGGTTGGTGATGTCATATACCAGAAGGATTCCCTGCAAGGGAGATGGACAGAGCTTACCCACTGGCCTGGCTAGGCCCATGCCCAGGAAGAACTTGCTGTACAGAAGGTTGAAGCTCCTAGGCAGAACCAGGAACAGGGCCCAGACAATTTTGTAAGTGAGGAGGAGGATGGGCAGGTGGGAAGTACACCTGCCACACAACAGGAGGACATCACGGAAGGATCCTACTATGAGTGGAACTGGCTCACTCAGCCCACAAACACCACTCCCCACCCCTGAGGATACAACTGGGACAGAACTGACTTTTTCAACATTTTTTTTCTCCAGGCTTGTCACAGGCATTACTCTGAAATCACTCAAAAGTCACACAGGCCTTTAAGCTAACACCAGCAGCAGATCTGGGTTTCAGGGAGAGTGAGAAGCTGCAGAGCTGCAAGACAGAGCCAAGCAACCTCCAAGTCAGCCCATCAGTGAACTCCGCCCCAGGGGCACCTGGGGCAGAGCTAGGCAGAGAGACATCTCTGAGTTTTCCAACTCCAAACTTGCAGAGCCGGATGTCAGTTACTTAAGCAGTTTTCTACCCATACCCAGGCTGAGCAGGATTTGCTACAGGGTCTTTCCCACCACATCCCTTAGAGACCAATTACTCAGAGCTCAGCTCTGGGCTGTCTCCATCTGCCCCAAATCTCAGCAACAACACTGTCACACAGTCTCCAGCAGGGGCGATATGGAGTCCATCCCCACAGGGTTAATGGCTCAGCAATCAGAATTTACCTGGTAAGCCAGGGCTCCCTGTCCCACAGATTCCCACATATAGAGGACACAGAAGAGGTGAAGAGAGGATATAGCTAAAAGTGAAGGGAGGGGGTGAGCTACACTTCTGAGCAAAGAGACAAGGGCTTTGAGAACCTGTCTTAAACACAGCCTGCCAATCAAGAAGACTCAGGCTAGCCCTAGGTCCTATTAAAACATAGGTGAAAATTACTCAAACCCAAGCCCTGTGTTACCCTTGGCCACTGAGCAGAGCCAGGTTGGTGGGTGAAAAATAGTAATATTGAAATGGCTCAGAGGTTCAAGGCGCTTGCTTGGAAAGCCTGATGGCCCAGGTTCAATTACCCAGTAACCATGTAAAACCAGATGCATCTGTAATTCATTTGCCATGGCAAGAGACCCTGGGTGATAGTGAATTCCAGGTCAGCCTGGACTAGAGCGAGACCCTACCTCGAAAAACCAAAAAAAAAAAAAAAAAAAGAGACCCTGGGTGCCCATTCTCTCTCTTACTCCCTTCCCTCCCTCCTTCCCTCTCCCTGCAAATAAACAAACAGACATAAATGAATTAAACAAGAGTCTAAAAATGGTAAGATTTACAGTAAGAAAATATGGCTGGGCATGGTGGTTCACATCTGTAATTCCAACACTTAGGAGGCAGAGGCAGGAAGATTGCTGCAAGTTGAAGGCCGGCCTATTCTAGGAGAGCTCCAAGCTAGCAAGAGCTATCTAGCAAGACCTCTGTCTAAAACAAAACCTTCAAAATGCTGGGTATGTTGGTGCATGCTTTTAATCCCAGCACTCGGGGCAGAGGTAGGAGGAGTGCTATGAGTATGAGGCCAGCCTGGGGCTACACAGTGAGTTCCAGGTCAGCATGGGCTAGAGTGAGACCAAGTCTCAAGAAGGAAAAAAAAACCTTCAAAGCATCAATAAACATACAATACACCTAAGATGAGCCTACTGCTTAGGCTCTCATTTGCTGCCAAGGGAGGGGTTACTTGGAGACAAGGATTTCTTGAGGACATGCCAAAGACTGCCCTCCAGAGGGGGGAGGAGTGTAGCAGCAGGAGGGGCAGGAGCATGCAGGAGGCCCTGAAGTCCAGCCCCAGCACTAGGATGTGGCTCAATAGTATAGCATTTGCCCATAATGTGCGAGGCTCTGGATTCCATCCACAGCACCATAAAAACAAAAGAACAAAGGTTCTTCACAAGTATAGCTGATGATCACAGAAAGATGCACAGTAAATTGTGAGATGGGAAATACAGATCCCCAAATTTCTGTACACGAAGACGTTTGACTAATGAG